>JTEE01000132.1:478104-603983 GCA_002896455.3 Chlorella sp. ArM0029B
AGAGACAGTGGGAAGTGGGCGAGGGCGACCAGAAACACAAACGAGGAGAAAATGGCACGGCCGCCTTTGGGTGGGGGTGGCCACAGTAGCGCTCTCTGTGATACCAGCAGTGCTTCAGACGCTCCCCACTTGATGTATCTGGTACTGTTCTGCTGCCACGGCCGCTGGCTGGTGCTAACAGTAAAAATCCTTTTCGAGCTTTTTTTCTGCTTCCATTTTCATTTTCATTCCATTTTTTTATTTTTTTTTTATTCTTTTTTGTATCTTTTTCTTTTTTCAACCTGCCGAAATCAGCTACGTACGTGCACGTTTTCCAAAACTTTCAGCGGGGGGGGGGGGTGTCCGGAGTGAAAAAAAAGAATAGCTGCCGCCTAACTTGGAGCACAACTGCTGCCCCGCCAGCCTCACCTGCACGGTGGAGCACTGCCACTTGCGCCCAATGGCGTCCTTGATCTTGATGTCGATCTTGGGGCCGTAGAAG
This sequence comes from Chlorella sp. ArM0029B, assembly GCA_002896455.3. Taxonomy (NCBI): domain Eukaryota; kingdom Viridiplantae; phylum Chlorophyta; class Trebouxiophyceae; order Chlorellales; family Chlorellaceae; genus Chlorella; species Chlorella sp. ArM0029B. The sequence goes on from JTEE01000132.1 coordinate 478,586, forward strand.
GCGCCGCCGCCCACATCCTCCTCATACGCCCAGCCCTGCAGACAAAAAACCAATGACGCGTGTTGGTATACGTGGAATGTGCAGGTAGGGAGGGGGAGGGTGACGGCGCAAGCTCAAGTTGTACCGGAGCACAAGAGTCAGGCGCAGTATGGCCACAGTGTGACAGAATGTACGACTGGGTGACGTTCCTCCCCAACAAGCCAAAATGGCGCCGGAGCACGAAGTCAGGCACAGTAGCACAGCAGTGTGTCCGGATGCACTGCGCAACTTGATTGCCCGACGCACACCTTTTGCTGCAGCGCCGACTTGAGCGCCCCCTCTGCCTCCTCCCAGATCTCGTTTGAACCCACATACTTCTCAGGCCGCGTGGACAAGTTGACCTGCAGCCAGCGGGGCAGAGCGCTTGGTAAGGCCGGCGGGGAACCAGGTGGGTAAAGCAGGCAGGCAGGACAGGGCCTGGGAGGAGCAGCGGGTTTGCACACGTGCAGGCAGGCAGGCCCGACCTCTTTGAAGCCGCAGCCAGCAAATCGCAATGGAACAATTACTTCTCTATCAGCAGCTAGACCACTCATACATCCCCCGATGCTGCACCCACACTTTCGTTGATTCACACAGCCAGTTTGTTTTTAGACCCTGTTTTCATGTTTTCATGTTTTCAGGGCCTTGTGGTGCATTACTCATCAACCTCTCAGGATCTGGTTCGTCCTGAAGTTGAATCCCCTTTCAGGGGATGTGAAAAGCTGTAACGACTAGACTAGACTAGACTAGGCAGGCAGGCGGGCAGGCAGGAGCGCTTGCAGGACTCTCAAGGCCGGAGCTGCTCCACAGCTACGCAGAAGTACACCAGCTTCGGCAGATGTCCTGCGCAGTTAGCGCACCAGTCGCCTGCTAGCAGTGCAATCATACCAAAGCGAGCCTGAGCTGGCTTGCAGAGAAGCAGCGGGCACATACCTCAAAGTCTGTGAATCCAAACTGGGACAGCAGTTTCTCCGTGAGGTCCAGCACCCCCACGATCTCGGCCTCGATCTGGTTGGGCAGGCAGAAGATGTGCGCGTCGTCCTGCACACACAGCAGGGGCACGGCAACCAGCAGGAAATGTGATACGGGACCTTCATGAACAAATGGGATACCGCGCACTGCCAGCAGTTGAGCAGTTGGAGAGAAGCAAACAGCTGGTGCAGCACAACACGGGGGACAGGCAGGGGAACAGCATGCAAATGCCAGCTATCAGAGAAGACCAGCAGGCAGCTGGTGCAGCACAACACGTGGGGCAGGCAGGGGAACAGCATGCACACGCCAGCTGTTGAAGACGGGCCAGCAGGCGGCAGGTGCAGCACAACATGTGGGGCAGGCCTGCTCACCTGAGTGAAGCCGCGCACACGGAACAGGCCATGCATCGCGCCGCTGGCTTCGTACCGGTACACTGCAAGCAAGCGTCAGCAGCAGTGCGGCACAGCTGTTAGCGCTTGTGGTGAGTACAGCGCCAGCAGGCAGTGTGCAGAACACTGCAGTGTGCACGAGCTGGAGGAACACTCCCACGCATACTGCAACCTGCCCCACGCATGCAACGAGGTACGTCCAGGAACACAGCTTTAGCACTATTTGGTAACGAGTCTTGAGCAAAAGTGTTCCTATGCATCCTGCAACCTTCCCCACGCATGCAACGAGGTACGTCCAGGAACACAGCATTAGCACTATTTGGTAGCGAGTCTTGAGCAAGGTAACGAGAAAAAGTGTTCCTATGCATCCTGCAACCTGCCCACGCATGCAACGAGGTACGTCCAGGAACACAGCTTTAGCACTATTTGGTAACGAGTCTTGAGCAAAAGTGTTCCTATGCATCCTGCAACCTGCCCCACGCATGCAACGAGGTATGTCCAGGAACACAGCATTAGCACTATTTGGTAACGAGTCTTGAGCGAAAGTGTTCCTATGCATCCTGCAACCTGCCCCACGCATGCAACGAGGTATGTCCAGGAACACAGCATTAGCACTATTTGGTAACGAGTCTTGAGCAAAAGTGTTCCTATGCATCCTTACAACCTTCCCCACGCATGCAACGAGGTACGTCCAAGAACACAGCATTAACACTATTTGGTAACGAGTCTTGAGCATAGTATTTGATCCACTGGAACATGTTGCATCTTTTTCTCAAGCACCAAGCACGCACGCTCCTCACCCGTGCCCAGCTCTGCCCAGCGGATGGGCAGGTCGCGGTACGAGTAGTATCCATGCTTGTACACGCTGATGTGGAAGGGGCAGTTCATGGGCTTGAGCTGCAGCCAGGCAGAAGGCCAGCCGCCAGACAAGTTTGCAAGGTGCATTTGCAAGCAACTGCGAACTGCCCTTTGTTAAGGTCAGCGCACTGCGAGGCCTCAAGTGCACCCCCTTTCCATCTCATGCATGCTACCTATGGCTGCATGCACTCGCTGATCTGCCTATTTATATTGCGGCTTGCCTGGTACTCCTCAGTGTCAACCTCGATCTGATTGAACATGGATTCGCGGTAGAAGTCAAAGTGCCCACTGGTCTTCCAAAGGTCCAACTGCATGTGACAGACAGCGTTGCAGGGGCACCATGGTGACGTGCAGGCACGTTCAAGACGGGTATGTGCAGAGGCAGCGGTCACGAGCAGCTCTTGGTGTAGGGCGATGGCGGGTTCTGTTTACCATTAAAGGTGGGCGGACGGGGGGAGAGGGGCAGAGGCGCCCCGCGGGCAAAGAGGTCAATTCGCGAAATCCAGCTTGTGCCAGGATTGGTGCACGCAACCTAGTCCAATATATGCCCTGGCTGCATAGTGTGACCTGTGCGGCGCCCGCACTTGCCCATCCCAGCACACCTTGGCGATGTGTGGTGTGTAGAGCAGCTGGTAGCCGTTTTGCAGGTGCGTGTCTTTCCAGAACTCCTCTGTCAAGTGCCGCACCTGCAGCTCACACCACATTCTGGTTGTTTCAAAGTCTTTTCGGGTAAAGGATGGTTGGAATCATGTGCCGTCAGCTGGGGCCCAGCTGCAGCTGTGAGGCAGGCACCAGCGTCCAAGCAGCCCGCTTGTGCCGAGCACCAGAGCGCGGCCAGGGCACAGGCAGGCAAAGCGCCGTCAGGATCCCCCAGGGTCCCACGCACCATGGCCCCCTTGGGGTGCCAGAACACGAGGCCGCCTCCCACCGCATCGCTGATGCTGCAGCAACCAAGGGGGGCCGCGGGGGGCAAGCAGTGCAAAGTATGGGTTGTCATGATGTCAGGATAATGTGGTGCAGGACAGCGCCACCCGGGGGGGCCATTCTGGACAGCACACCTGCATAGTTATAACCAGAAAGTTTTATTATAATTAAAGTTATTACCAAGGCATGCAACGTGCTGGGCTGGCCTACGAGAGGGCAAGAAAGGAAGAGAGGCGCATTGCCGGGCGATGTGCTGATAATTTATAACGCAAACTTAAAAATGCTTGCCACGCGGGAGTCAACAACAGTAAAGGTGTTGATTGTAAGGGGTGTGTGCCTTTAGGGGGTGCAGTGTGAGACAGGACACAGTCCACCCCCCTTTCAACTCCCGCATCTGAGCAGTCACAACTGGGCAGGGCATTCACAATACCATTCTTGTAGTGGTGATGCATCAAGACCATGTGCTATCTTTGATTTTTTGTCTTCCAAACCGTACTCCTCAGGCTGCCCTTGCTACGCATGAGCTAACACAAACAACCAAACTACCCACGCTGAGCAGTTCTTTTACTGCACCCTACCTGAACAGGTCCAGCTCCTGCCCCAGCTTGCGGTGGTCGCGCAGCGCAGCCTCCTCCTTGAAGCGGCGGTACGCATCCAGCTGCAGTGCAGTTGGGTGGGTTGGGGTGGAAGGCTAAGATCAAGGCAGGGGGATTCGCCTCGGCTGTCCCACGTCTCGTCCCTCTGCGTGCCCTTAAGGACACCGCGTAGCCACGCCCGGGCGCTTTGGGTGGAGCAAAGCCTGGTGGATCACGGGGCAAAACCAACATTCGAAGAAATGTGACCACGAGTGAACAGGGTTCGGGAGGCCTAGCCCAGGTCGTGAAATAGCTTCTCAAGGTTTATGAATGAAAGCCACTGAGGCTAGTTGGTAATATTTTGATTCTAGTGCAGAGACAAGGGGAAAGGGGAAGGGCAGGGGCGCCATTGCTGGGTGCGCGCTGTGCCGTAAGCCGCATGCGGTCATGTGCGCTGCAAACTTAGGTGCATCGTTTGGCACGAGGTATGCACTTGCACACCACGTGTGAAAAAGCAAGTCTTCCGACGTATAGAAACACACACTGAGAAGACAGTTCCACAGCACCCATGCTGGAGGAGGCCAGATACATAGTCAAATTATTGATGAAAAGTTGCCCCCCCCCCCTTGACAGCCGCAACAGCCCGCACCTGCTCTTGCGTCTGCCAGGCGGTGCCGTAGATGCGCTGCAGCATTGGGCGAGTCTCATCGCCTCGCCAGTACGCACCTGCAGGGCAGCCCGTCAGGAGGGCGTGGAATTTGAAACGTGTTGAAACACCACCGCAGAAAACAGTGACGGCAGCCGGTGGCTGCAGGCCCTGCCCGGGCAGCAAACAACACACATTCAACAGGCAGGTCTGCTTCACAAGATGCTTATAGTTGTTGAGGCATGTGGTGTCGACATGAACAAGCTCAGACCAACAGAGGCGGGCACTGACCAGCGACACTTTCTAGGTCCAGAGCATCGGGGGAGATGTCCCCGGTCGCCGCCACGTGAGGCCCCGCACACAAGTCCCACCAGTGGTCTGGGCTGCCAGGGTTGCCTGCACAGCAAGCGGTGCGAGGGAGGCCGGCGAGCAGAGGTCAAAGGGTCAACGCTCCTGGAGCCAGCATCGTCTGGCAGATCGCGGGGTGGAATGACCCTGAGTGAAGAGGGTGGCGCCAGCATGCCGTGTGCGTGGTAATATCTGCGGTCCACCCCCGATCTCCCAGCTCAATCTCACAAAATCAAGCCGCCGGCACCGCGCAACTGTGTGGAACAACAGATGACAGCCCGGCTCCCACACCAGGAGCGGCCGCCCGCCACGTCCCAAATGAACCGCCAATTAGACTGGACATTCCAGTGGTTGAACTCAGAGATTGTAGAGCATCAACCAATAAAAGAGTTCACCCCAGACATGAAAACAGCAACAGTACAGAAGCGCCACAGGTACCGCGGGCCTTTGCCTCCATCCGGTGTGCCCCCGGCCCAACCCAGTGAGCCCCCATCCAGTGCGCCCCCGGCCCACGCACCAATGTGGTAGATTGTGATGGCTGCCTCTGGGTCGCGCTGCACAATGGAATCCAGGATCTCCAGCTTGTATGCCTCGCCAGCTGCCTGCAAGCTCAACTTGATGTGGCGTGCATCTCAGCCCTGCACTCCTGGCTCTGCGTGCCCCGCGGCAGCAAATCAAGGCAAGCCTGCGCCCCAGGAAACCGCGCGCCCTCCGCTGCTCTTGGTGCAACACATTTGTGAACGCGCCCCGTCAGCCGCTTGAAGCCACGATTCCCACCAATGCACGCTTTGGTGTGCCAACCCACTCCCCAACACTAGTTCACCTCTCTCCCCGTTGATGCATGCCGTGTTGATGCAGGCGCGTGCCTGCTGCGCAGACTGCCCGCGCAAACACACAAAACAACCTCTCCCCTGCCTGCCCCAAGCCCCAAACCCTCTAAATGCAGCCCCCCGCACGCACGAACTCCCCTGCCTGCCCCAGGGTTCCACCCTTTGTAACCCATCCCCTGCCTGCCCCAAGCCCCCCGCACCCCCCACACATACCTCCCTTCCCTTGCCTGCCCCAAGCCCCCACGCACCCCCCATCAACCCACCTCGATGCGCGTGCGTGCCTCCGGGGCAGTCACCTCCTCCCGCACAAACGGCAGGTTCTTGCGCAGAATGCGCTGCATCTCCTTGCGGATTTTGGGCAGGTCCTTATCTGTCAGCGGCTGTGGCATGTCAAAGTCGTAGAAGAAGCCGCGCTCTGTCCACGGCCCAATGGTCACCTGCAGCACAAACGGTTGTGAGAGCACACGTGGCGTCTTCGGCAGGCCGTCGCTGGCAGGAAAAGCACCGTCGGCCCTGCGTAACACCACCCATCGGGGGCGAGGGCGGCTGGTCTGCCCAGCGAGGCTGCCTGGTGGTTGGCGGACCCAGGGCCGGCGGGCCTCCAGCGCACTCTCGTGCCGCCGCCCACCTGCGCGCCCTTGTGCAGCCGCTGCACCGCCATTGCCATGATGTGTGCGCACTGCACAGCAGGAGAGGTGTGTGGGTTTTGACTGTCGATTTAAGGTGTCTTCGGATAAGCTGTGAGGTACAATTAGAGACGGATTGCCTTGTGGGTTCAAAGGTTTGGGCGCAGCAGCGTGCAAGAGATGGTCCAGGGGGGGTGGACGGTAGCAGCCGCCGCCGCCGCCGCCGCTGCAGCAGCAGCAACAGCAGCAGTTGTCCGTGCTCTGCCACATTTCCCCCTGTTCGTGAGCTGCCACAAGTGTCTGCACATCCCCAGCATTGAAGAAAGGCCCACCGAGTGGCGAATGCGCAGCAGCTCCTCCGACTCATCAGACGTTGGGAGCGCCGCCAGCGACGGCGGCGGCTCAGTGGACTTCCTGGGTTCTGCCTTCTGCGGCGCCGCTTCAGTAGTCTTTGCAGCAGATGCCTGCACCAGCGTCCGACGAGACGGCAGAGCCCGGGCAAGGGAGCAGAGCCGTGGCTGCAGTGACACTGCCGCTGGTAGGCCGCTCCGGCAGGCCAGCCCACAGAGGGAGCGCAGCGCAGCCATGCTGTCGTCCTGCTTATCAGACGCAAATGGCGACGCAAATGTGTGGCTCCCACCGCCGAAGTTTCGCAAAGAAACCCAATGTTGGCGCTCTGAGCCAGCTCAGACAGCACTTATCCTCCCCTCCTGTATCGATACAGCTGCAATTGTTAGCACATACTGCTTGTAGTTCCTCCAGACACACAGCGTTGCAGAGCCGGCAACATGCAGCACTGCATTGTCACAGCAAGCGGGAACCTCGCTGCACAAGGAGCGGTACCCGCGGCACGCAGAGGGCGGCACCAACGGGCCACCGCTAGAGTGTTAGCCGCAGCCCCGGAGGCGCCCCCAGCCCCCGCCGCCACCGCCGCCGCTGCCGCTTCGCTGGAAGAGGGCGCCGACGTGGTTGGCACCGTGCTGTGGGCGGGGCCCAAGGGCGCAAAGGTCCTGCTGCCTGATGACTCTGTGGGCTTCATGCCTTCCCGTGAGGCCCCCTTTGTGATCCGCGATCCCTTGGACGACAAGGCAGCCCAGTCTATGAGCCGCGACGTGAGTGGGCGGGGCGGGGCGGGCGCAGCCGCGTCGACACGAGCGCATGCAGAGTCAAATTCATTGCATGCGTCCAAGTGCTCTGCTCTGCATGGGCACTCCGTCAGCCCCAGCTTTGCATTCCCCACCGCCCGCATCCAAAGTTAGGACCATCGCGCTCCTGCCTGCTGCCTGCCTGCCCGCTTGCAGAGCCCCTGCCTGCCCAAAGGCATGACACGCACATTCAAGGTCATCAATGTGCCATCCAAGACGGGGCCAAAGCCGGTGACAGGTCCCCTGCTCTCAGCACGCCTGTGCGACCTGGATGTGCTCTGGAAGCGGGCGGCGCAGCTGTGCGAGGTGTCTGCCCAGGTGCGCTCAGTTCTGTTCATTCATTCCTCATTGATTGTACAGCGCTGCAACAACACAAGAGCGTGACGCAGAATGTGATGCGTCGCACCTGCCTTTTGTGTTGCGTTCGGTTCAGCAAGGGAAACACAGGTGAACAACAGTACCTTCTCAACGTGCATCTTTCTGTGCATCTGTTGACTCAACGCACGCCCCAGGTGCGCAAGAGGGGATGCTGCCTGGACTCATTGCGCAGAGCTGCCTGCAACAAGCGCGGTGCATTGCTGCGGCCCGCTGGCACCTCGTTGCCGTCCTGTCTCATGGTACCATTGGTACACTCCTTCGTGCAAGTTACCATAGCCATTTCCTCCTCATTTCCAGCACAGTCGTACCCACTTGCAGGCAGTCTTGTGTTGCCTCCGCCATTTGTTGATGGTGCACCCCTCCTGCCCGCTGTGCTGTGCTGCAGCACAAGGAGAACCTACGTGTGCATATTGAGGGTGCAAACAACGGTGGCCTGCTGTCCCGCATCAACGGCCTCGCACTCTTTGTGCCAGTGTCGCAACTGGAGAAGAAGGGCCACAACGAGTGGTGGACAGAGCAGGTGTGGTGGGAGGGGACGGGGAGGGTGGGACATGAGCAGCGGCGCTGCGTCGAGGGATCACACCTGGCTGCGGCGCACTTAAACCTACCTGCCCCTGCCTGCCGTTGAACACTGCAGCACGCATGCACACACCTGGAACACAGTTTGCGCACCCTCTCTTTTGCTCGGCAACACCATCCCTCCTATCATCATGCCCATCCCATTCTGGGCCGCTCACCTGAACGCTGGTCAGAAGGCCAGCCTTGGTGGTGCCGAAAGTGTGTTTTGCTTATGCTGAAAAGTGGAACAAAATTGGCCCCTTTCCGTGCCCGCAGGACATGGCGGCTCAGTATGCGGGGCGGGAGGTGAGCCTCGCGGTGCTGGAGGTGGCCCGGTCCACCCGCAAAGTGGTCTGCTCCGTGGTCAAGGCAAAGGAGAACGACGACCTGAGGCAGCTAGAGGTGAGGGGCGGCGAGGGGCTGTGCTGTGCTGTGCAGTGCTGTGCCGTGAGGTGCTGCTGTGCTGTGCCGTGCTGTGCTGTGCCGTGAGGTGCTGCTGTGCTGTGCTGCAAAGTGCCGGGTGCTGCGGTTGTGAGGTGCTGCTGTGAGGTGCTGTGCTGTGCTGTGCACTGACGCGAAGTGCTGCTGTTTTGTGCCGTAAATTGCTGCTGCGTCTGCTGTATGGGGCTGTGAGGGGCTGCTGTGCTACACTTTGCTTGAAGTGAGGTGCCGCAGTGCTGTGCCGCTGCTGCTGCGGCTGTGAGCACAGCCGCTGCTGCTGCGGCTGTGAGGTGAGGGACTGCTGTCACCCGGTCTTTGGGGCGGCACTCCAGTGGCCAAAGGCCTGCTGACCTGCTACAAATAGAGATGCTGTGGTGGCACTTGTTGCCAGCAGCATCCACAGGTGTAGTGCTTTGCCAGCGTGGCAGGTTTGTCCAGGAGAATGTACGAATCAGGTTGTCGGCCACCTGCCTGCATGCGCTGCTTGCCGCCTTGGGCAGCTGGCGCCACGCATGGTGCGTGCAACAGCTTGTTTCCCTCCCTCCGTGCAACAGCTTGTTGTCCCTCCCTCCGGCGTTCACATTGCTCACAATTTATGTGTGTGTGTGGCTACCATATTTGCAGGTGGGCCAGCTGGTGACGGGAGTTGTGCGGCGCATAGAGGCGTTTGGCGTGTTTGTGGGCATCAACAACACGCGCGTCAGCGGCCTGCTGCACATCTCAAATGTGTCGCGCGGACACATCGAGACGGTGCAGGCAAGTAGACATGGGTGTGTGGCAAGAGGGTGTGTGGCCAGAGGCACGGCTGGGTGGGCCCGACGCTTCTGCTTGCCCAGGGCTGCCACGGGCAGGGCATACAGCTACGCTGGCGTGGAAGGGGCGCAGGCGTGTTTCTCCCCGCATGTGAGAAGGCTGACTCGCAAGGCTCTGGAGAGGTGATCAAGGCGTGCTCCTTTTTATGAGGACTGCACCTCGTGGTGTCCAATGACAAGTCTTGTCGGAAGAGGGTTTGCCCACCTGGCGGCGCCCGCGCCCGGCGAGGAGGTGGCATCGTCTGACTTGCCAGTTCTCAGGGAGTTTTGCTTAGGTGGAACAGCAACAGTGACAGGCGCCATCAATGGGGCGCACCGTCGCTGCTCGCCTGCCCTTTCGGCCTCGTTCTGCCTTTGTCACCTGTTTGTGCAATCTGTGGTTTATGAAGTATAACAGCTTGACGCTTGTGACGTTGACTGTGTCGCCAACCGTGCCTGTCCCCGCAGAATATCTTCGAGGTGGGTGATGAGGTCAAGTGCCTGGTCATGGGGCTGGACCCGGGATACAAGAACATCTCCCTCTCCACCGCGGGTGAGTTTTTAAATCAAAAGTTGTTGTGAACAAGCGAGCTGCTGCTGCCTGCAAGCGAGCACGTGTTGCCACATGCAGAAATGCAAGCATGTCTTGTTGCCCCGCCCTGCCTGCCAGCACGTCTTGTTCTGCATGTGTGTTTGTGGGGGGCCGGGCAAGCATTCCCTCGCGCCCTGTGCCCCTCGGTCTTGAAAGTGCTTCGAAGCCCTGCTGCCATCTCGCGGTGGCAATGTGATTCAGCCTCCTCCATCCGCCTGCCCCTGCCTGCCCCTGCAGAGCTGGAGCTTGAGGAGGGCGACATCCTGAACAACAAGCAGCGGGTGTGGGACAACGCGGCCGAGCAGGCGGTGCTGTTCCGCACGCACCTGGACGAGCTGCGGGAGCAAGGCTTTGACTTTGATGCTGTCGACGTGTAAACCCGGCCTGCCCCGAACCCGCCAAACCCCTCGGCTTTCCTTGATCAACGCATGTTCAGCACAGCCTATCAGTCGCATCCTTGTACAGTACACGTGTTTGTCCATGTAACGAACGAACCTGTTGAACAGCAAACCAGTGTCAGTGCTTCACTGCAGGACGTGTGCATGTGGGGGGCACAGCTGAAAGACACTCCTTTGTGCAGCAGCTGCAGCTTGCAACGGAGCAATGCCAACGTGCATTGGGTGGTGACGGTGCCAGCGCGTGCAACCAGATGGGGGTGGGGCAGCACCAAATGCAGCAAGTTGCAGAAGATGGGCTGGTAGGTAATGGCCACAATACTGGAGACAAATACCTATGCGCGCCTGCGGGAGCTTTCGTCCTGAACGCATCGACTTCAAAGCTCTCGTGGCTCAGTGGGGTGCTGCTAGCCCAACTGCTGCTGCGAAATCACCACGCATTTGCCTGCCATATTCTAGTATGCATACCTGTCGAGATGTACGCATACCTGTCGAAGATGAGACGGAATGCAGAAGGAACAAGTTTGCACCGTTTCAAGGGGTGAGCCTTTGTTCCTTTGTCCTGCCCACGAAACAAGACGACCAAAAATGGAATCGGTGCTGGCACTTTTGCACGACAGCACCCGGTGATGTGCTAGGAGGAGAAGATCATTCCCGCTTAAACTTGACCTTGGGTGAACTGAGTGAACTCGGCAGACCTGTCTGCAAACTCTTTGTTGTTGTGCCAGTCTTACATTTGCACGCTACATCGAGGCAGCCAACAATGCAGACGTGTTGTTCCGCAGCTTGTTGCACAGCAGGCAATCACACTTTCTTGCGCTGCACATCCAAACGGCTCTGCATTGTCGTCAACGGTTTAAGAATGCAGCTGTGCTCCACTCATTCCGACGCATCCTCCTTCTTCTCCTTCTTCTTCTTCTTCTTCTTCTGCAGTGCGTGGTACGGGGGAGAAAGGGAAGCAGGTTCAGTGGAATGATCTCATAGCAAAGTTTTGCAGTTCACCGCGCAAAACACCGCAGTCAGGTGCGTTGAACAGCCAAGCTGGCAACAGACAGCTTGTGAATGCTTCTGCCTGACTGCCCCCACCCCCCGGCCTGCATGCAATTCCTGCCGCACCTTCTCTCCCTCCTCCTCTGCCGGTGCTGCCTCCTCCTCCTCGCCGCCCTTCCGCTTCTTGCTCTTCTTGGTCTCCTCAGCCTCCTCCTCTGCCTCCGCAGCCTTCTTCTTCTTCTTCTTCTTCGTGCTCTGCAGGCCAAGCAGGTATTCTATGTTAAAATCTCCGGGGGGAGAGCAGCAGGCATCTCATAATGCAGGCATTCGTCGCGCAGACAGCCGGTGCAGAGCACCACCTCCTGCACACCAGCGCCGAGCACCCCCTGCTGCACACCAGTGCAGAGCACCACTCTTGAGCTTGCCCTCACCTCTGGCTCTGCCCCATCAGCCGCTGCTGCCGGCTTGTCCGCCGCCGCCGGTGCCGCCGTGCCCTGCGCGGCTGCCCCATCCTCTCCCAGCGAGCGCAGGTACTCCTGCAACAGTAAAGGCGCAAGCACACAGCTGCCAGTTCAGTGACAGAGACGCCCTGCTGGCCCTGCTACCAAACTTGCCGTCCACGAGGCACCCTAGAACACCAATGCAATGCATTAAAAGCCCCACCTCTGGGGCTGCCCGGGTCACAGCATGGCAGGCATGGCTTCCTCTATCAGAACTCTCATCACAACCCTTGTCATAAATTCTCATCCAAGCTCTGATCGCAACCTCAAACCTCGCAGCGCTTCCCAGTCTCCCCCTACCTGCGGGGTGGCTTCGTTAGGCCGCCCATGCTTGTCCAGCTTGCCCGCCGCCACCAGCTGCTTCTTCTTCTGAGCCATGGGTCCCAGGCCCCACCTGCGGGAAAGTTAAAATGCAGCAATTTAACACCCAAGCAGAGTTGGCAAAAGCTCGGACGGGCCTGTGGGCGCTGCGGCCCGCAGCCGCACAGAACCAATCAGAGCACGCGGCAAATGGCGTGCTGTCCTGCTTAGCGCAAGATTGGCGCGCTGCACAAGCGCATCGCGGTGCATTGAGGCGGTGCACCCGCGCCTGGCCCAGCAAAACCGCTGTCCAAGCTTTCGCGAAGACAATGTTGCAACGCACAGCCTTGCGTGAAAGATATGATGATAGCGGTTATTGTGCAGTGGCTGTGTTTGTTGTGCGCACCTGCGTGGGTATGTGTCCCGCTCCATGATGACCCGCTTGACCTTGGCCACGCAGCCGTGGTCGCAGGTGGCCATGATGCTGGTGGTCATCTGCAATGAATCAATGAATGCATATATGAATGAATGATGCTGGTGGTCATTTGCGGGGGGCACCGAGATAAAGGTCAGGGTAAAGGTAAGGGGGGAACAGAGGTAAAGGTCAGGTTAAGGCAGGGGGAATTCGCCTCGGCTGTCCCCCGTTTCGTCCCTCTGCGTGCCTGATCGGACACTGCGAGGCCACGCTCGGGCAAGAGGGCAGGGGCGGGGCGGTACACGCTGAGGTGCGTGCTTTCGAGGAACTCAAACATAACAAACATATTGCAGCTCCAGGAGCATATACAGGAAACCCACGTAAGTGGCTGCCTCATATGTGTGAATTCAGTCTGTTGCTGGACTGTGTTGGTTTTCGACATGTGTTCCCTGGCAAAATGCGGCGGGTGAGCGAGCAAGCATTGGAGTGGGGACGCTTTGGCTTGATCACACGAGGCCTGGGCTCGCGCATCACCCACCCCTTGCTGGCTAGCAGGCTGGGACAACTATACCAGGCATGCACGCTGCTGCTGCCCTTTTTTGTTGGTACATGCAGGGCCGCCCCACTGGCCGCGCTGCAACATGTGCGGGCAGGCCTCCCCCTCACTTCGCCTCACCTGTGCAATCCCCACCGCCACAGCCTCCCCCTTAGTCGTCATCAGCACCACCTCCTCATCAACCTCAATGCCTGCAGGCGGGTGGGCAGGCAGGCAGGAACTTCACTGTCTGACGCAGGGCCCCACTCCTGTCGTTCCCTGCAGGCCTGCCCCAGTCTGCACTAAATGGGCCCCTGCCTGCCCCAGCATACGTCATGCCATGTCAAGTTGTGTCATGCACCAGGCAGGCTTGGAGCGTCAGGAGCGCCGCGCCAACTCCAAGCAGCAGCGTAGCTCACCGTTTTCGTAGCGCAGCAGGCCGGGGATCATGAGCTTGGCGCCGTAGCACAGCGCGTTGACCGCGCTGTCCTTGACCACAATCCGCTTGAAGTTGGTCAGCAGGGTCTGCAGCAGGTCAAGGGGCAGTGGGGGTCAGTTCTTTCTCTCATCGGTCCACCATTCTATGCTGGTCGAAGCATGAAGCAAGCAGGTGCGTGTCTTGCAACACTGGCTCAGGTTCGTGTCTTGCAACACTGGCTCAAGTGCGGGCAGCCTTCTCAAGCTTACCTCCAGAGGCATGATCACGCGCCGCAGGTACGCCTCATCGTTCAGGTTGTCAAACGTCCACTGCAACAGCAGGAGCGGCGCAGGGCAGCACAGGGGCAGGCACGGTCCGTCAAGAGCCGTCAGTGCCAAGGTCCTCCACCACAGTGCTGCCTACAGAACTGCATGCATGATTGTCCCGTACTCAACAAAAGGATCTGCAGCAGCTGTGCGTCTGTGTCGAAAGCTTTGTTGCGGAATCAAGCCAGCAGGCAAGCCAGCAAGCGAGCACGCCAGGATGCAAGGAAGCAGCTGCGTGCCTGCGCATCCAGCACGTCGTGCATCGTCATCATGTTGTCCTTCTCCCCCATGATGCCGCTCCGCACACGCCGCAGCTCCTGCAAGCACGAACCACAAGCACGTGCGTGCACGTCAGCGGTGCACTGGTTAGTTGCCGACTTGGCAGGAAGATGCACAGCACAACTGGCAGGGAAACACGGGCACCAGATCAAGGACAGAACGACAGGACCAGGCAGATTTGTTTTCTGGGAAAGATAATCAACCAAAAGAGGCGCAGACCAATGTTCTGAAGGATAAAAGTGATCAAGGAAAAAAGTTAAATAGCATCGGCTTGCTGTTGCCGACAGGTGCGTGCCGTGTGCATCTGCACCGCTTGTTCAAACGTTCGTCCCTGTCTCGCCTCCCCTGCCAAAGCCTCCGCATGCCTTGCTTCCCCCGCTCAAGCACCCAGAACAGTCCACGCCTGCACAGGCACTTCTACGGGCAACAACTCCCAACCCCAAGGAAGGGCCAGTCCAGAGCACCCTCCCACCTGCATGTGTCCGCCCACGCCCAGCAGCAGTCCCAGGTGCACGCACAGAGTCCGCACGTAAGTGCCGGCCTCACAGCTGCATGGGAGGCAGGCAGGCAAGCGGGCAGGCAGATGAGACGCACAGTACAGCCATTGCACCACACTGCCAGGGTGGTCCAGTCCTTGGCATGCCAAACTGCTGTGTGCCCATGCACTTGCCTGACCCAGAACACAGCCAGGTTGCGCTCCTCATCGTACTCAATCAGCTTGCTCTTGTAGATCGTCCTGCGCACAAACAGGTATAAACAAAAGACCAAGTTCAATTTGTGCACAAACAGCTGGTTTTCAGCAGCGGGACGCAGGGGTGCCAGCGCATCACAAGCAGGTTGTGGGTTTGCTTGGCATGCCTGGGGGTCTGCCTCGTAAGCATCGTGTTCCTGCGCGTACCACAGCGTGCCCCCACCTGATGCGCAGTTGGCGCTTGACCGCCGAGATGAGAGGCGGCCGCTGGAAGAGGGCGCCAGTCAGCGTCTCGATGGCGCGTGCCACCTTGGCAGCGCCGCCCTCCACCTGCACCGCATGACCAGGGCCAGCAAGGGCAGTACAAACGTTATGACCAACACAAGCATTCGCAAATGGCAAAGGAAGCAGTTGCTCGTTCTGCTCGATGCGCACAGACAAAAGGCTGTTAGTTGTGCGCATCGCAAGAACAATGCAGCTGTCGGTTCTGCTCCATGAACAGGGACCGGCGTCGGCGGGTGGCGCGGTTGGGTCAGTTGTTGACTCAGACAGAAGATGGGCCGAACGACTGGCAGGCAAACACGAGCACCAGATCAAGGAGCAGAACACGTGCTGTCTGTGCAGGCTCAGGCACTTGTTGTTTCGGGGAACAAGGAAGGAGCAGCTGCATGCCGTTGGCATGTGTTGCGCAATCAGAATTGCGCACGCACCTTGGAGTGCAGGCGGGCGACGCACACATACTCCTTGCCGGCGCCCTGCTGGCTCTTCACCAGGCGCGTGGCGCGGTCCACACACACAATCAGGTTGCCCGTCACCTGTAGGCAGGCAGGGGCCAAGTTTGGTGGGCAAGTGCTGACGCACAGTGCCGCTCCAACTGGCACGCGCACCCTCACGCTGTGCCCTGCCGCTGCACTTGCATCACAGCCCGGATCGCGCGGCTCGGGGCAACCGCCCTGGCAGCACGGCACAGCTGCGCAGCAGGACACCTCCTTCCTCCCTGCCCCGTGCTAGGCACCTTGGGGTCGAGCGTGCCAGAGTGCCCCGTCTTCTCCACCCGCAGGATGCGCTTGATCCAGGCCACAACCTCGTGGGAGGAGGGGTTGGAGGGCTTGTCCAGGTTGATCACTCCGTACCGCACATACTCCTGCGGGACACACAGGTGCAGGACGGTGAGGGAGGATGCGGGGCCTGGACGCGGGTACCAGACAAAGGGACCCTGGCGGGAGCTGCACGAGGCAGTAGGGTCTTGATCGCAATCGCGCAGCAGGCCTCAGGTGAAACCCAACTGCCACGCAGCTGCTCCCTGCCAATTGCCACGCAGCTGCTCGACATGCGCCGCCGTGCCCGCTTCTGCGCGCGCTTGCCTGCAGCGGGCGACGCAGCGGTGTGTGCCCCGCGGGGATCGGGGTGTAGTGGCCGCTGCGCACGACCAGGTTGCTGTAGTTCTTGAGCAGCAGAGGCCAGCTGCTGGTGTCCAGCGGCGGGGTGGCCGAGGGCTTGATCACGTCTGCGGGGGCAGGCAGGGCAGCGGGGAATGAAGGCGCCTGGGCATAGGCATGCAATGAGCGGCCACGAGGACGTGCAGTGCGGGTGGTGCCTGCCGGCGGAGCCGCCCAGCGGTATGCGGCAAGCAAATGCGGGGCCTAGGCCGTAAAATCAGGTGGCAATAGCGTGCTGACAAGGAGAGTCTTCTGGCGCACCCGGGTTTGGCAAGCAGCGCAAGAAACGGCATGTGTACAACGGCCGCTGGCAGCAAACAGCAGCAGCGGCGACGGCAACAGGCGGGGTGGAGGAGAGAGAGCGGCAGTGGCGGGCGGGGGCTGCAGGGATGGGGAGAGCGAGGCGCCCTTCCCCAAGACCCCCGTATGTTTGCTTGCTATCTGTTCAGCACGGTGGGACCGCCTATTCCAGGGGGGTCTTCTTGGTGCTCAGCCATGCATGCGCCTGGAACTCTGGCCCCTTCCCGCACGATGCCAAGCACAGGGCTTCGGCATCAGCTCCCTCCTCACCCATGACGAGGGGCGGCCTACAAGCTCCACACAGTCAGGCAGCCGTGCGGGGGTTGTTTATGCTGCTGTGTTCCAAAGCTTTCTCCCAATCAGTGGTCAGGCAGTCGCTGCGAGAACACACAGACAGCCCCACAGTTTGGGTGCGCTTCCGGCGACGGTACACATGCAGTACAACCTCAATTCGCTCGCGAGTGCACAACCCGCACTGCTGAATGGTTCAGCAGCGTTGGACGTCCAAACATGCTTCAGGGGGGCGGCAAGTTCTCCTGTGTCCAGCTTTCGGGCGACGGCGCAACTCTCTTCGCCTGTTGCGTAGATTCTGTGCTTGCCTTCTCCACCACAACTGGCGAGCAAATCTATGCACTTCAGCACGCGGGCAGACTGTCGGCCTTGGCGCTGTCGACGACTGACAGCTCCCAGCTCTATACCGCGTGCTTGGACGGATGTGTGACGCTGTGGGATCTTCCCACGGGCACCAGGGCGCAGCAATGGCTGTTGGACAGCCCCGTGGAGAGCCTGGTGGTGGGCGACTCAGGTGGGTGCTCCATGCTCCATGCATGGCGTGTTTTTGCGCCGCTGGTCCCCTGCAAACAGGCCCGGGTGCTCGGTGATTGAAATGCGCGGTGCCGGGTAACACGGTAAGCAGCCGTGAGAGCTGCCATAACGCCGCCGCCACTGCCACCGCCGCCACTCGTGCCTCTGCAGCCTACGTCAGCTGCCACTGGCGGCAGCAGCAGGCAGGCAGGCTGTTTGCGTACGACCTGTCAAAGGGCGCTGCATCCAGTGGAAGAGCCAAAGTATCGACGGCACACCAGCTCGTGGTGAGCTGCCTGATCTGGCAGGCCCGGCTCGAACCTTTGGCAGCAGCAGTGCAGTGGGCATGCCCCAGGGGTGGGCTGCCGGCCCCCATGCATGCGCGTAACACTGCATACGCAGTGTACCTACGGGCTGCGCGGTCGACATTCCCTCAAGCATGTGCACGCTGGCGAGGCATGCAGCAGATGGGGGCCGCTGTCAGCCCCTGCGTGGCAAAGCAGTGGACTGCCACGGGGGAATGCAGCCCGCCGTCCTGGTTGCAGCACTGTTGTGATCCCCTGCCTGTCTCCTTGCTGCAGGCCTCGCCTGCCAGCCAGCTGCTGGCGACTGTCGACCGCCACACCGCCATGGTCTGGCGCGCAGACCGCTTCCCGCACACCCCACTGGTGCTGACGCACACCAAGACGCTCACGTGTGCTGCCCTTTCGTGAGTGCGCACGCGCTGCCACGCTGCTCCCCCAGTGCACAGCGCGCCGTCTGTGCACCACGCAGATTGCTCGGTGGGCAGTGCATGTTCAGTGCTGCCTGCCACCATGGATGCTGTTGCCATGCAGGACCAGCGGCGATGTGCTGGCAGTGGGTGATGCGACGGGTCGGATCGTGTTCTGGCACGGCATTCGTGAGGCAGTGGAAGCGGCAGAGGGGTGCGCTGAGCCCGCGCTGCCCCAGGCCACAGTGCACTGGCACGCAGAGCCGGTGTGCTGCCTGCAGTTTTCGCCGGACGACACCTACCTGCTGTCAGGTACGGCCTTGCCGTTGAAACACAAGTGGGGCTGCCTAAGCTGCCCACGTTCTCTGCAGTGCGTTCAAGGTTGCATACGGAAGTAGGGGAGGGTCTTCTGCACAGCATGGCACTTGTCAGCCGGTGCTGAATGTTCTTCAGCAACTGGTGCCTCCGTTCCTCCCACCTCTGCAGGTGGCCACGAGGGCGTGCTTGTGGTGTGGGACATGTCCAGCGGCAGGCGCGCATACCTGCCTCGCCTCGGTAAGAAGCTGCCCAGAGGCTGCCCAGAAGCTGCCAGTCAGCCCAGTCTGCGTGCACTCCAGCATAGAAAGGAGGTCCCACGGGGTAGCATTACCTGTGAGTCTTCTTTGATTGATGTGGTGTCCAGCGATACCAGTTGGGCGTTTGGGTGTGGGCGGTGGAGGGGAGAGCAAGCTCTTTGGCATGCTGTGCCCATATACCATGACGGTTGGGGTGGTCATCTCGCTGTGCTGTGCGCGCTCCCCGCTGGCTGCAGGGAGCTGCTTGCAGAGCATAGCATCCTGCCCGGGCGACCCATCTCGCTTTGCTGTCACCCTCTCCGACAATGTGATCCGCATGGTGAGCACGTGCATGGTCCCGCTTGCCAGTGACAATGAAAGCATTAGGACATCTATGCATTGGACTTGAATATCCGGATTGTAGTCGTTCATTCTGTGTGAGGTCTGGTGCTTTGTGCTTTCTTCGTGGAGAGCGCAAATCTGAAGTGGGCCACTCTCAGCAAAGTTGAGCAGGTGCCGTCCTCAGCAAGCATGAGCAAGGTGCCACAATGCTGCCTCTTCTGTGTTATAAGTGAAGCAAACTTGACAATGTGTGTGCAGGTCGACCTGGCATCAATGCAAGTCCAGTGCTCAATTCGGGGGATTTGCAGCAGCCCTGCCGGCTGCACTGCGCTGCATCCGGTGACAGGGCACCTGGCGCTTGCCAGCGCAGCAGCCACCCTGCAGTTCTTTGACCCGCACAGGTCAGCTGAGTGGTCAGTTGGGTGTGGGAAAGAGAGAGCTGTGTTCTTGTCATGATGTGGTGCATGAATTGGATGCCGTGAATTTGGCAGTGCAGCAAGTAGTACAGGGCATGCTGTGCTGAGGGCAGCAGCAACAGCCCTTTATTCTCCCGAGTTGCTCCACACCCTCTGCTTCAGGAACGCGCACGTCGACCGCTTGCAGCTGTCAGATCTGAGCGCGTACCGTGCCGCAGGGCACGCCAACACAGCCGCCTCCAAACTGCCGGCACCGACACATGCGGTGTTCAGCGCCAGTGCAGAGGTGCGTGTTTGGTGCACCAAGTTTGTTCCACCACACGAATTTGCGAGCCGGATGAGTTCAGGGGGACTCAGAACTGTTAGAGAAAGGCAGGGAGACAGAAACCACGCGTCTTTTTTGCGGCATCAGGGCTAGGGTGCCCTTCGTCTTCTTGCGGTCAAGTGCCCACCCCCTTCTTTTGTCAATGTACCGCAGGTTCTGATCACTGTTGAGCAGCGCACGGGTGTCACTGGAGGGGCGGTGTCTCTGGTCAAGGCGTGGCGCAGCAGCCAGGTGCGCCTCGCAGCGCCCACTGACCCTACACTGTACCTATGCGGTGCTTCATAAGCAGAAGGCATGCTTCATAAGTAGAACTCATGCTTCACAAGTAGAAGTCGTGCTTCACAAGTAGAACCCGTGTTTCACAAGTAGAACTCGTGCTTCATAGGTAACGGTCGTGCTTCAAGTAGAACTCGATCAAGTGGTTTCGCAAGAGACATGATGGTTTGCTGACTGATCGTCCATGACCTCGATTCACTTGTGCAGGTGGCTGCATACGGGCATTCGTATGTCCTGGCAGCTGGTGCAGGCAACCCCTGGAGGTGGGTGGGCGGGACGTGCTGCCTGCTTGAACTACTGCATGGCTCGCAGTACAGCGCATTTGACTTATTCACTCCCAATTATGTCCGGGAACGCCCAAGAGTGCATTGCCGTGTTGCATTCAAACATACCAAGTTCTGCCCTGCCTGTGGCCAGCCTGCTCCAAAGTCACAACTGCTGTGTTACTGGCGGGAGCTTGTTGTGCTTAACAGCTTTCACTCTGGGCTTACATCATGCAGCATTGAGGACTCAGTGAAGGCAGTGGCCATCCACCCTGACCGCCCCCTCGTGGCAGTGGCGCTAGGTACGTTGGCTGTGGCATGGTGCTGATGATCGAGTGTGTCATGGCGTGCATGCGTGATACTTTCCTCCGTTTTTATGGTAGACCATGTTGAAGCATAACTTGCATGTTTTGCAGGCTCGGGTGGTGTCTCCTGCTGGCAGCTTGAGGCGGGATTCAGCGGTCAAGCTTGGACTGCGGCCCACATGCAAGATCTTCAAGGTAGGTGAAGTCTGACAGTGTGTTGCCAGGACTGCGTTTGTTTGCTCCTGCTGACCTCTTCATAAATCATCATTCCACGTCTGCTTGCCGCCTCACTTTTCGCATCATCCATCCAGTCTTGCCAACACCACCCCATCTTGCAAGCCACGCCACTTCCTTTTGCCATCCTGCTTTCCGCACCTCGTGATCTTGCCTTCCAGCGGTCCACATTGCCTCCTCGCACCTGTCCCCTCGTTGCCTGCAGGCTGCATGGTTGACGCGCTTGCGTTCAGCCCCGATGG
The DNA here is from genome assembly GCA_002896455.3 of Chlorella sp. ArM0029B. Classification (NCBI taxonomy): domain Eukaryota; kingdom Viridiplantae; phylum Chlorophyta; class Trebouxiophyceae; order Chlorellales; family Chlorellaceae; genus Chlorella; species Chlorella sp. ArM0029B. The sequence continues at coordinate 499,738 of JTEE01000132.1, forward strand.
CAGCGTGCTCGCTGTTGCATCGACAACACATACCCCAGGCAAGCATCTCTAGCGCAGTGCCATGTTTGCATCTCCTGCCTGCTGCGTGGCTTTGTATGACCAGAAGAGCGGGCACCCCTTCCCCTTCCGATCGATGCACCATTGTCTGCGGATGTGTGGGTTTAGATTGTGCGCTGCCCTCCAGTCCCGCCAAGTGTCGGCGCTGGAATAGCAGCGCTGTTATAGAAACTACAGCAAGGGGGGGCGTGGCATATGCTTGACATGAACATGTCTTATTGTTTCACCCACCTCGTGGGTTGGTGCGGGGATCTTTAAGGGGAGCCCCATCAAGGATTGGGCTTTGGCTCCGTCTCACCACCTTTCAGTGTATGCCACAACAGAGACAGCGCAGCTCTGAACTGTTTTCTTTTGAATGGGTTGTAGGAGGGATGCGCGCGGGCCTGTCCCGTGCTGCACGCTCACCCTGCTTGTGTCCTGCCTTCTCCTCACTCACTTGGCTGTGCCCTGGGGCGCCGTGCCCTTTCCTGCTTCTTTGCACAAAGTGGGTCGCTTGGCGTGGCATATCATGCGTAGAAAGCAACATGGTTTCCCGCCGCCCCCCCCGCCCCCGCCCCTGCCCCTCCTTTCAGTGCTGCTTGTGGACCCAGAGACGCGCGCTGTCCTGGCAGCCCTACCTCCCCTGCTGGACTTCACGCAGCACGCATGCACAGTCCGGTGCCTAGACTTCCTGGCTGATGGCATCCACCTGGTGCGCCCCACGTTGGTGCTGTGCATGCTTTAGCCGTGCAATGAAGCTAGGTTTGTGTGCATGCACAGAGATCCACCTGGTGCGCCCCAACAGGGTGCTGCGCATGCTTTAGCCATGTGACAGGGGCTACATTTGTGTGCAAGCGTGCTGTGCATATGCACCTTTGTTCCGTCCTCTGTCGCTGGTCGGATGTGTGCATCTCAGTTCCATGCATCTCAGGCTGTGGGCCCAGGATGCTTGCCCATGAGCATGGCAAGTCTTGCTCGCCGCTCAGTGCTCACACCCCGTGTGCTGCAGGCAGCACAGTGGGACGGCGGCGCAGCAGTCTTTGACCTGATCCGCAGCACCACGCAGTGGGCAGCCCAGCTGCCGACCACGCTGCTGGCTGTCGACGCGCACGCCCCACGGGTAGCCATTGGCACGCCATCCGGTGCAATCGTGCAGCTGGGCGCCACCGGAACAGCGGGCGAGGCGGCGGGGCTGCTGCATGGCCGGCAAGCCCAGTCTGCCTTCTTCCTGCAGCCGGAAGCACAGGTGCGTGCTTGTGTGGAATTTGCCGCCTCGTGTGGTGGCGCCCGGGATGGGAGGCTGCCTTTGCTCCCTGCACCGCAACCTCCCTACCGCCCCGCTGTCAACAATGAGGGGCCCCTTTTGTGCTTCTGCGTTACGCTTGTGCTCTTGCGTTCCTTCTTCCGGTGTACCCTCACTGGGCCACTTCTGGTGCCCCGCGTTGCCCTTGCGCTCCTTCTTCCGTTGTACCCTATCTTCATCCCATCCACTGTTCTGTGCTGCTGCAGGTCCAAGGCGGCGACGGTACGCTGGTCGTGCTGAGCGATGCGCAGCAGTATGCAGCAGTGGGCGGAGGCACACCAGCACCCGTGGCTCGCCGCGATGGGCGCCAGAGCAGCGGCCCGCCGGCTGAGGAGGGCGCGGCCGCAAAGGATCCGTTGGTCTCCAGCGTTGCCCGCAAGTGGCTTCGGCAGGGTGGCGACCGCGTTGCTCTTGACTGCCAGCAGTCTGCTTCGCACCTGCTGGCTGCTGCTACAGAGCTGTGCCCGCTGGCTCTGGAGCGCCTGCTGCTGTAGTTAGCGTGCTTGAGCCAGGTGGCCAGGCAGTTGCACTGAGTCACTATATTGGTGTGCTTAGTTGTGTAAAGAACAGTTCTCTGCCGTCGTTTAAATTTGCGGATGTCCAACATATTCTTTGTCAGCTCCCTGGGTCCTGCATGCCAGACGTAGCGGCGAGCCGAGCTGGTGTTAGCACTGGCGGACTGTCGCCTGCCTCGCTTTCAGGTTCAGCATCAATATCGGTATTGCCTGCAGGTGGGGCCAAGGATTGAGCGGGCGGTACACCACAGTGCAAGAAAGGCAGAGGGCGAAGCTGGTGCAGCAGGTTGTTCAGCAGGGCAGCACATATTGGGGCCTGAAAGTCGAGCAGGCAAGCGAAGATGCAGGGTTGGACGTCAGACAACGAAAATTGTGGGCTGGAGGCAGCCAAAGTCTTGCCAACATGGCAGCCGGCCACGTTGTTCACACTTGGGGGCGGTTGAATGTCATACAATTTGTCTAGGTCCAAATCAAGTCACCCAACAACAAATCAGAAGACTTTCTAAGCTGACCAGAAGGTGCGCGTTTCCCAGAATGAATGAAGCCCACTAACCTGTGAGCCCCCAGCACGCAAAGCGGGGCGTCAAGTTGCATACCAGGACTTCTGATCATATCGTACAAATGTAAAGGCTTTGTAGATGCCCTAACAATCAAGCCGCATCATGCTAGTTGCGTGGTAAGCTATGGCGACTTGTCAATTGGAGGACCCACCCCCATAGCGTCGCCGCCAGAGCCGAGAGGCTACAGGCTGTGCGAGGTGCCGTCCCAAGCTCAGCAGCCCATGTATCCTACTGTCCAAAAGCACTCTATGGGGGCACAGAACCGCTTTGTGACTTTCGACGCAAGGGCATGAAGGGGCGGCATCGGCCTAAATGGTGCAGCCTTCGCAGCATGCGGGGTAGGCGGGTGTGCGTCGCCGCCCTTTGGCGCCAGGTGGTCCGGTCAAGAAAAACCGGCTGTGCGCAGCGCCCTTTGGCTGCACCTTGGTTCAAGCTCATCAGGGCGGGTTCAAGTTCATCAGGGCTCATCGGTGAAGGGCAGTCCACACCGCGGCGGCGCACAACATCATGGTGAGTCTCGCGCGGACAGGCTCCCCCATCTTGCGAGTGTTTCCAAAGCAGGCGGGAAAGACCTCGCAGCAGAGCCTCGGGAGAGACAGCCTGCAGGTGGGTGCCCTTCGCGACGCGCAGCTGCCTCGTCTCCCATTAAACGGACATGCTCACGGCCGAGGAGGAGGGTGTCACGCAGCCCGGAGGCCGGCGCGGTGCCCTGCCGTTGCGGCGGCGGCGCTCCGCCCCGCCCCCCGCCCGCCTGACGCCATCATTTGGCCTGCCCGCCAGTGTGGGTTGTGCTGTGGAGTTGAAAAGAACCTGAGCAGCGCTGCTCTTTATTGTTCTCGCGCTGCAGGACGACACGCTGCTTGATGATATCATCGATCGCCTGCTAGATGTGCGCACCGGGCGGCCCGGCAAGCAGGTGGCGCTGTCAGAGACAGAGGTGCGCACGCTCCGACTCGCAGAGCTGCAGTGTGCCACTGAAGCCACCCAACCTGCATGCATTGCGGGGAATTGTTGTCATTGGAAGGCCAGGCATAAAGTGGGCAGCTGTGGGTGCGGGTTCCTGGTACGCCCGGCGGCGCCCCACGTACTTCAGCCCATCCTCCCTGCCTGCCGCAGATCCGACAGCTGTGCCTCACAGCCAAGGAGATCTTCATGAGCCAGCCCAACCTGCTGGAGCTGGAGGCACCCATCAAAATCTGCGGTGAGTTGCATGCTTGGCACGCAGCGTGGCGCTCACCGTGCTTCGTGTGAGCTCATTGAGCGGCGCTCCCAAGCACGCCCCGCCCGGCGTGGCCAAGTGCTGCCTGGCCATGTCTTGCGCACTCACCACCAGCACCCACGGGGCCTGCAGGCGACATCCACGGGCAGTACTCAGACTTGCTGCGGCTGTTTGAGTACGGCGGCTTCCCGCCAGAGGCCAACTACCTCTTCCTGGGCGATTATGTGGACCGCGGCAAGCAGAGCTTGGAGACCATCTGCCTGCTGCTAGCTTACAAGGTGGGTGCGTGGGGCCGCTTCAGCTGCTGGTCCCTGTGCGCACTTGAGCAGCAGGGCGACCGCAGCAGCAGGTGCGGCTGCCATGAGCATGCCGTGCAAGTTTATGCAACAAGCACGCATCGCCGCCGCTTCTGTGCTTGAACAGCACTCGCCTGCTGCTTTTGCTGAACACCCCTCTAATGCAGATCAAGTACCCAGAGAACTTTTTCCTGTTGCGCGGCAACCACGAGTGCGCGTCAATCAACAGGATCTACGGCTTCTACGATGAGTGCAAGCGGCGCTACAACATCCGACTGTGGAAGACGTTTACAGATTGCTTCAATTGCCTGCCAGTGGCTGCGCTGGTAGATGAAAAGGTGGGTGCCGCCCTGGCGGTGGGTGACATAGCCAGGACACATGTTGCGCTGCTTGTGTCCTTCTCAAACGCAGGGCAGGGGGTCCTGCATGGGACCTGTCCTGAGCAGGGCCAGGTGCGTGCTGCTTGGGTCGTGCCGTGCCTACTTGCTAGAGCGCCGACCGCCTGCCGCTGCCCGCCACTGCAGATCCTGTGCATGCACGGCGGCCTGTCCCCGGAGCTCAAGTCGCTGGAGCAGATCAAGCGGATCCCGCGGCCAACAGATGTCCCAGACACGGGGCTGCTGTGCGATCTGCTGTGGGCAGACCCGGACAAGGATGTGCAGGCGAGCCGCTGCTCTGCTGTGCTGCCTGTGCTGCCGCACTGCCTTCCACTGCTGGTGCCGCTTTGTGCTTGCTGTTCTTGCTCGCCACCCCTGCTGTGCTGCTAGTGGCATGCTTTGTGCCGGAGCCAGCTAGAGTTGCTGGCTAGTGCAGAAGAACAGGGAAGAGTATGGGTGCCTGTAGTCCCTGCTGCCTTTGCTTTCCCCATCCCGTGTGTTGCCTGCTTGCGCTCGCAAGCGCACGTCAGAAAGGGCGGTCGTCTGAGCGCCGCCTGTCCGCTGCTGTACTTTCTGGCTGCAGGGTTGGGGTGAGAACGACCGCGGCGTCAGCTACACATTCGGCCCAGATAGCGTGACGGAGTTCCTGCAAAAGCACGACCTGGACTTGATCTGCCGCGCACACCAGGTGGGACGCCTGCCTGCCAGCATCGGCTGCTTGGCTTTTCCTCCCTATCTTTTGAGCTGCTGAGCTGGATGGCGCAATGTTTGCAGCCTTGCATAACTCATGCTTGCGGACGTCATGCTACGCAGCAGGAGTGTTAGCAGCTGGTTCACATGCCATGTGCGGAGTGCCATGCATCTGGCTGCCTGCAGGTGGTGGAGGAGGGGTATGAATTCTTTGCGCGGCGCCAGTTGGTCACCATCTTCAGCGCGCCCAACTACTGCGGCGAGTTTGACAATGCGGGGGCGATGATGAGCGTGGACGACACGCTAATGTGCTCATTCCAGGTGTGGGCGCGGGTTGGGTGGGCAACTGCTGCTTGATCAAGATGAGGGCAAATTTGAGTAGGCAAAGTAGAGGGGAAGGGGGGGGACGAGGGGCAGACGGAAAGCAGGAGTGGATGGTACACACACTTGCTCATTCAGAGTGCGACGCGCACCGGGGTTCACTGCTGCTGCCAATTTTGGTCAGCGGAGGGTTTGAGCATTGGGCCAGCTGTCGTGTGAGTCCAGGGCAGGCGCAGCAGAAGGTGGATGCACTGCCCAGTACCCCGTGGGCCAGCAGGTGTCTGATGGCCAAGCTGGTTTTACAGCATTGGGGTATGAGCGTGCGTTTCTGCTATCGGGCATTATGAGACGGTGGCCGTGGTGGCGTGGCACGGAAGGAGCGCTGTGCTGCGTCTCTGTTGGCGGGATCTGTGCCGCCCAAGAGCGCTGTGCTGCGTCTCTGTTGGCGGGATCTGTCCCGCCCAAAATTTCCTCACTGCTTCCTGCCGGCCTGCCTGTCTCATGGAATGCAGATCCTCAAGCCAGCAGAGAAGAAGCAGAAGTTCCTGTACGCCATAAACCCGCGACCTGCCACACCGCCACGCGCGTGACGGGGAACGGCTGGGCAGAGGACCTCTAGCCCGTGGGCGGGTGACGCGGCCGCTCTTTGAGTTTCACGCTTGTGCTGCTGCTCCACTTTCCTCGTCTCATTGTTTTTCAGCAAGTTTGTGCGGCCAGGCTTGTACTTCAAGACCCCCACCACCACTGTCCGGAACAGAGAGATTAAAGGATTATAACTGTAGAGCGAAAGGAGTGTATTGGACAGGCGACGCGACAGCGGCACACCCCTTGGCAGGCTGCAGCGGTAGCCGCCTGAAGGGCAAGTGGTTGATTCAGCAGCACTGAGCAGGCCACCCAGCGAGTGCTTTGTCCCAGCCTCGTTGTCCCCTGAGTGTGACACAATGCGCAGATTTTATGGCAACAGGCTTGCCAGGCATAGCAGGCCTCGAGGAGGCCTGCCGCCCTGCACGGACGGCAGGGACAGCGCCTCCTGTTCCGGCAGGGACGGCGCCTCCTGTTCCTTTTCTCTATGCTGCGCAACGATACCCTCGAATTCCCCCTCGATACCCCCGAAGCCGGCTTGCCATAGCGCCTAGGCGTTCAAGCGTGAGAAGTGAGGCCTAGGCAGCACTTGGGTGGCGGCATCGGCGGCGTGCTGCACCGGCGGCGGGGGTGGCTCGGGCAGGGCTGGGGCGCAGAGCTCCGCGGCACCTGGACAGCGCAAGCCTGATTGCCTTAGTGCCTGCATTGCAAATCTTCTGGCTTGGGTGAGCGCCAGGCAGGTCACGGCCACGCATGACCCGACCCAGGGAACTCGATGGCAGACGATATGGCGATATACCTTTCGCTCCGCGCCCCGTTTCCTTGCTCTCTTGGCTTTCTGGCTCTCCTGGCCGCCAAATCAACCAGCCATGAGCTGCCAGGCCGTCCTCGCCCCGGCGTCCTCCCGCGCGGCCGTGCAGGCCCGCCCCGCTCGGTGAGGCCCCCGCCAGAGCAGCTGCACCCTATCCCCCGCGGAGAGTTACCTGAAGGCTGCAGCGTCGCCAGGATTGCCCGCAAACGCAGCAGAACCCGCCTCCCGCTCACGTGATTGCAGGCGCACAGCTGTGCAGGTGGTGGCCAGCTCTGAGGGCTTGAAGTCGGCTGCCAAGAAGGCCGCAGCTCTGGCGGCATCCGTGCTGGTCGCCGGGGTGAGCAGCAGCAGCAGACTTGGGCGGCGCCTCGGCCGCAAACCTGCCGCCCGCTGAGCAGGCCTGCCGCCGCCCGGCCGTGCCCCACCTGCCCGGGCTGGCTCAGCTTGAGCGCCTTACCAGATCCCCCAGCATTTGCAATCAACGAATGGCACCCATTCAACGTTTGCGCACCTGTGTCCCTCCCCGCGCGCCTGCCTGCTGCAGTCTGCCAATGCGCTGTCCTTTGACGAGCTGCAGGGGCTGACCTACCTGCAAGTGAAGGGCTCCGGCATTGCCAACACCTGCCCCACCCTGGGCGGTGGCTCCTCCAACATCAAGGACCTGAAGGCCGGCTCCTACAAGATGGAGAAGTTCTGCATGGAGCCCACGTCTTTCACCGTGAAGGAGGAGTCTCAGGTGGGCGGGGTGGGCGGGCTGCTGTCCGATGAGCGAGCAGGGCAAAAACGCGGCACGCAGCGCGCCCTGCGCAGCCAGTCGAGCAGCAGAGTGCACAGGAGGGCCTGGCGCGCACACAGCCGGCTGAGCACACGCGCAGCACGAGGGGGGCGGGGCGTACGCCTGCTACTATCGAAACCTGCCCGCATTCTGTCGTCGCATCCTGCGTGCTGCTGCAGTTCAAGGGCGGTGACTCTGACTTTGTCACCACCAAGCTGATGACCCGCCTGACCTACACCCTCGATGAGGTGAGAAACCGAGGACTGGGTGCGGCACGCTGCTGCTATATTAGTTTGCGTGCTGCGCGGGCTCAAGCCTGCAGTGCAGCCACCTCTCAGCACGCTACGGTGCCCGTTTTGTGCTCGACGCCGCTCCGCCGATGCCCACTGTGCTTGGCTGACTGTTCATGCCTGCCCGATCACCAACGCTGATTGCTGCGCTGTCCGCCCTGCCGCACCCCCTGGCCTGCAGATGAGCGGTGAGTTCAAGGTGGACGGCAGCGGCAACGTGCAGCTGAAGGAGCTTGACGGTCTGGACTACGCCCCCGTCACCGTGCAGCTGCCCGGCGGCGAGCGCGTGCCCTTCCTGTTCAGCGTCAAGGAGCTGGACGCCAAGGTGGGCGGGCTGTTGGTGGTCAAGGGGGCGGGGGGCGCTGTGCCAGCTTGGGTGGGTGGCCAGGGAGCGTGCGCAACAGGCGCCTGCCTGCTGCAGCAAAACAAGGCGCGTTGCGTGGTGTGCCACCCACCGCCTCTCACCCAGCCTCTGCTTGTGCTGCGTCGCCTGCTGCAGGGAACTGCTGATGGCTTTGGCGGCGAGTTTGTGGTGCCCTCTTACCGCGGCTCTACCTTCCTGGACCCCAAGGGCCGTGGCGCGGCGACCGGCTACGACAACGCCGTTGCCCTGCCTGCTGCTGCTGATTCCGGTGCGTGAGGGTTGCGTGGCGCTCGGTATTGCTTGTTCGGCTGCTGCTGGCAGTGGCGCTGCGCAGGGACACCTTGCCCTGCTGCGTGTTGCACGCAGCACATGACTGGCGATTACACCCACTGTAGCCACTGTCAGAAATTGACACCATGTATCCTGGCTGCTTGCCTGCTGCAGAGAAGTTCGCAAAGGAGAACGTCAAGTCTGTTGCCGCCATGAAGGGCCAGGCAGTGTTCTCCATTGCCAAGGTGGACCCCGTCACCGGCGAGATTGCTGGCGTGTTTGAGTCTGTGCAGCCGTCTGACACTGACCTGGGCGCCAAGGCCCCCAAGGACATCAAGATCACTGGCCTCTGGTACGCCCAGCTGTCGTGAGCTCGCGAGCGAGTCCCCACCCGAGAAGAATATGGCTTGTTGCCCACCCCCGCGTGTTCTGTTTTTGAACGTCAGCTTGTACTTTTAGCTCTTGTCTCGCACTGGACTGCTTGGTAAAATTTTCAAATCAAACATACCGTGGTTCAGAACCGGCTTTAAAGGAGACAGCAGAGAGCGGGGAGCTTGTTGTTTGACACGAGTCAGCAGAGAGGGGAGCGCAGGTCGAGTTGTTGTGGGGATGCAGGGAGGAAGGATGTCGGCTGGATGCTTTGTGCTGCTGCCAGGCCGGGCACTTGCCGAGGTTAAAGGGGTCCAAGGAGGCAGCAGAGAGGAACGGGACGCAAGGACGCAAGCAAAGACGGGAGAGCGTGGAGGCCAAGACACAGGGGGCAAGCAGGGACGGAGAGACAGCGAAAGGGAAGAGCGTGAAGGCCACAGCACATGGGAGGAGACAGGAATTCAGCTGTTTGCCAACTGGCTTTCGAAGGCTGCGGAGTGCGGCAGTCCGGGAATTGCTACCCAGCAGGCTGGGAAGCTGGACACTTTGTGCTGCTGCCAGGAGGCCGGGCAGTTGCCGCACTCTTGAGTGCTGCTGGCAGGATGGAGCGCCGCCGCAAACGCCAACCAGCCATATGGGTCAGCTACGATGAGTGTGTGAACATCACCTGCACCGGCATAGCATGAGATATGATGAGTGTGTGAACAACAACTGCACCATGGCAATTGGTGTAAACAGATGTGCACACAAATGCGCAGGCCTCCGCCAAAAGTCCCTTCCTCAAGCCAGCCTGCTCTCACCTTGGGGCCGGCGCTGAGAGCATCCGCACTGCCTCTGCTGCTGCTGCTCTTGGCTGCTGCTTGCAGTACTTGCAGCCGGCCCGACAGTGCGAGCAGCGCGCTGTAAGATGCTGTCCGCTCCTGCAAGGTTTGGTGGGCAAGCTGCAGCGCAGCCTGCAGGCAAAAGAGAGAGGGACGTGCACTTGAGGCCTGGCATATGCGAACAAGCCGGACAGCCGTTGGCGCAGGCGGCGGCTCTGGCATCTTTCACAGCACACTCACCTGGCCACTTGGGGCTGCTGCCAGGGTTGCACCGTGCGCTAGCAGCAAAGAGCGAAGCCAGACGACGAGGCGGCCCGCCTGCTGCGGCTGGCGGAGCAGCCGCTCCACCACTGCTTCCAGCAGGGCCCCCGCTTGAGCGGCGCTCAGCTTGGCCACGCTGCTGCTGACAACCGTGTCGTCTTGCACTGCACACAGAACACACGGGGCAGCAAAACGGCTATCAAAGCACATGCATCGCGCCAGAGGGTGCCGAGCCGCCCGAAGGTAGGAGCCTCCCTCTCAGACGCCGCCACACGCCGCGTGCACTCACCTCCCAAACAGGTGTCGAGAGCGGCTTCATCCCGGACGGCAAGAGCCTGCGACAATGGAATTGAAGTCATGCTGCCCTGCTAGCCTCGCTTGTAGTGTATACTCTTTACGAGGCGATTGTGTTTATTCTGAAAACGCCCCGAGACTTCCTGTGTCGGGCATTCTCTGCTGCTGCTGTGCTGTGCTGCCGCCGCTGGCGGTTTTGATGCGAAGTGAAATGCAGACTCGCTGCTGCCTTTCTTGCGAGATCAGGAGTGCATCGGGGAGGAATCACCGATATCGTGTGCATTGAATATGGAGCGCTGATCTCATGCCAGGCTGTTGCCGGCTGCTCGCACCCTGCACTCTTGCTTGGCCGCGTGCAGCGGGGCTGTCAACCTAACGCTTGGCCTGGCAGTCTGCTGATGCTGGCCTTGCTCAGCCTATGTGCATCGAATTAAGCATGGGCGGCATGTCTTGGAGCAAGGCTTGGCGAGGTGGTCGGCATGTAAAGCCGCTCTGGGCGGCAAGACTGCGCCGCAGTCAGTTTGTTGCAGGCGTCCCGCAGGTTCCTTATAGTGCTGCCACGCCATACAGCCATGGACTTACGCACATCTCAAGGAATTGCAACGTGGGCCACAGGGACACAATTTGACCACGGTCTGCAGCCTGGGAGCAGGGGCGCCAGCCGCAAGAGCACGGTGGGCACCAATGCTGCATCTGGCATGGCCACAAAGGCGTATCGGCTACCTGAGCAGCCACTGAACGCGGTGGCTACTGTTTCTTCTGTGCAACAGCTGTGTCCTCTTCACGTCTGCAATCTTTCGCGCACAGTCGAGTCAAGCGTGTGAACCACTTCTCACCGCCAAAAGCTGACACAGGGCGCAAAACAGGGGGTGGCGGCTCTATGGGGGAGCCCGTCGGGCTGCTGCTGCAACAAGGCTGCTTATGGGGCTCGACAAGAGGTGGGTATGGCACAGTGTCTGCTCTGCGCCTGCACATCATTCCACCTGACATCCAGGTCTTTCCTTGGGGCTACATGGCCGGATATAGTGACGACTGGGGAAGCATTCATATCCATTGGCAAGGGAGAGAGCTGAGGCGGATGATTGGCTCCGTCGGCCCCGTCTGGAGGGCGGGACAGCTGGGAGCACACCAGAACTACGCGGCGTCAGAACGTGCGTCAAACTGCCGTGCCTTCCTCATATGATTAAAGTGCGAGGCATGCTGTGCCTCCACACATGACGCAGCATGACGCAGAGGCAACCAGAACAGGACGTTAGATCCGTCCAACAGCCAGCAACGAAAAGGGCCGTCGAAACGAAACTCTTTCTTCCCCCTTTTCTAGCCACCAATTTGGCTGGTGTTCATTTCATAATCCAGTTTGACTAGCCTACAGTGCTGGAGTATGCACACAAACATTGAGCTCCCCCCACATCACAGAGCAGCGTGAACATGGAAGCCTGCCATTTGAGTGTGTTCTCCACGGGGAAGGGAAGCATGCAGTGTGGCGTCTCGTCGGCGGCATATTCGCTGGTCATCCCAACCCAACCCACACCTCACAGCCAGGGGCCAATAGTGTGAGGGTCGTTGGTCGAGTGCAGTGGTAGGCTGGCCAAAAGAGAGACAAGAACGGACAGATGGGGCAATGGCTGATGACAAGAACCTCCCCGCCGTTACACAGCATCCACGGGATTTTAAGACATTGGTTTGCTCGGCTTGCTAGTACAAGGAAGACAGCGGCACGCGCCACGGCGGCAGGGCGCCATTTTAAATCTGATCACACTCTCCCACACTCAAAATTTCGAGTGCTTTTACAGCAAAGTAAGAACTACATAGTAGCACCTACCAGGCCCAAATAAAACGGGATGTTATGTCGAGACGCTCTGCTGCCGGGCGGCCGTCAAGCTTTCTTGCCGCCGCCGGCGCTTCTCCAAGTCACCCGTGCGCACGCGTCTTCTTCCATCCACCGCCACGCTTACCACCCTGCGCTGCCCGACGCCCTACCCACCCTGTTTCGCGGTGTTGGTTCGATATCGATCGTTCTTGAGAACACGGTGGCGGCGCTTGCGGCGTTGGTGACCCGCATCGGCTCTCATGGCGGGTGAAGAGGCGCTCGTGCTGCCGCCTGGATGCCGGGACTACAAGGTGGCGCTGCTGGTGGTTGCGTTGCTTGGAGAGTTCCTGCAAGGCAAGTTGCGCATGTTGGAGGCATTCGAAGCGAGAGGATGCCAGCTGGCGCGCTTTCGGCTGCAGGAGACGGCGGCGGCCCGTGAAGTCCTAGCTGAAGTCCTAGCTGCCGCAGCCCCGCCGCGGGGGGAGCAAGTGCACCCTCGCACGTGGTTCACAACACAGCACATTGCAGATCCCGTGCCACTGTTACCCAAGTATCATAATGCCGCTCTTTCAGATGCAACGCAGTCAGCACGCTCTGTCAGGTGCAGCTTATTCAGCACCTGGCCACACCCGCACGTGCTGCAAGCACTGACAGTGCCGCCGTGACACTGCAGGTGGCCTCATGTTTGGCTGGCCGAGCCTCTCCGGAATGCTGAAGGAGCTAGGGAATTTCAAGGAGGGATGTGACCCTGAAAGTAGGTGCCGAGCAAGGGTGGCCGCAGGGTGTTGGGTCCCTGATCTTTGAAAAACATCATGTGCCGTACAGTACGCAGCTGCCTGCAATGCGTGCACAGCAGCCCACCCCCCTGCGGCCACCGTGCCCCTGCACCCCTCTTAAGGGTATTGCATTCCCGGTGGCCTCGACCTGCAGGCTCTGTCTGCAACTCCCAGGAGAGCACCCTGGCGCTGCTGTGGACGCTCGGCATTTTCACGCTCAACTGCGGGCCCGTGGTCATGGGATTTGTGCTCGACTTTCTGGGCCCCAAGCTGACGGGCATCCTAGGCAGGCTAAGGCTGCTGCTTGCTTTGCTGCTGGGCGGTTTGCTTTGCTGCTGGGCTCCCCCTGCCTCCACGCATGTGCCTGGCTGTTGCTGAGCCCCCGCGCCGCCCTTCCTGTGCCTGCCTGCCGATCCCTGTGCCTGGTCTTGGTGCCGCCAGCCCAGCTTTTGAGTCCACCCGGATGCCCCTGCTGCAGGGGTGCTGCTGAACATGGGCGGGCTGGTGCTGTTTGGCGTGTCGTCGTCCTCAGGAGTGAACGCCTTCATCCCAGCCGCAATCCTGCTGGGCCTGGGGAACATCACCTTCCACCTGGCACAGTTCCACATCACGGCCCTCTTCCCCAGGAGCCGCGGCCTCGTGGCTTCCGTGTTTGTGGCAGGCTTCACAGGCTGCGGAATCATCATGTACCTGCTCATGCTCATCTTTGAGCACACAGGAAGCACACAGTGCGTGCCCTGCCGGCCGTGCGGCCTTGTGTGCAACTGCCATGTGGGAGTGCAGGCTGTGGCTGGTGCTCTTTGCACACCTGCCACTCACCCCTGCCTGTGTGCTGCTGCTCTGCTGCCCTGTCTGCCCGCCCGCCTTGCAAGTCACCGGTGCTGGGATCTTGCCGCGCGTGTGCATGCAGGGCGGCATACCGCACCATCATGCTCAGCTACGCCGGCGTGTGCTCTCTCTGGATCCCCCTCCTGGCCTGGATGATGCCAAGCCACTCGTTCCGGGTGGGCATGATGTACCTAAAGCGTCAGGACTGGACGTTTGAGGTCCGCCTCAGGACAGGTTTGTGGGGGGCGGCAAGCAGCCTGGATTGACTTCTGGGCTGGGGGGCTGCAGTGCGCCAGCAGCGTGCGTGCTTGTGGTTACATTGGGAGCGCTACAGGCGCTACAGGCTGTTGACAGACGCAGCGCAGGAAGCGTCGGTTGCTGGGACGTGCACTAGCTGTTTCACAGCATTGCCAGCTGCTCTCGTGGCTGTACCTGTACCTGTGGCCGCTCTGCTGCCGCACCTGCAGCGAGTGCACCGTCTCCTGTTTGCTGCCTTGCAGAGTTTGCGCGGCACTACCGGCGAACGACATCCCTGCAGGACTTTGTGGCCGCATCTTCCATGCAGCAGTCTTCTTTGCAGCATACCAACAGCACTGCCTCCAGGTGTGTGTGGTGTGTGGATGTGGGGGTTGGCGGGTGAAGCACACGCGGGTTGCTGACGAGGCGTCTCGATCCACCATCACCACCTGCGTTCCCTCCCAGTCGGGGGTTGCACGATGCTGGTGCGAGGAACTGTGTTGGGATAGCAGCAAGTGGTGGAGTTGCACAGTGCCGCTGCTCACTTTTTTTGCTGGGCCACATGCGCAGGAGGCACGTTGAGACGAGCGCAGCGGGTGCAGGCCAGGAGGGCCGTGTTGCAGCCTCTCCCTTGCCAATGGCAGCATATGGCTTCACGCCAGCGTCGGCTGGGGGCCTGGCCAACTCGAGGTGGGCAGTCAGCCGCAGGCAGACTATTCGTTCGTGCTGGCCAATTTTGTGCTGCCCTGTTGAGAGTGGCTGCTGTCCATCCCTGCATTGCGCAGCTCCTGAGCTGCCTGCAGCAGTGGAGAGGCAGAGGGGGCTGGGGGCAGCGGCATTGCATCACTGAGGTGTGACCGGTGTGGCAGAGTTTAATCACTAGCTTGCACACTGACGTGCTGCGCACACTCCACGCACAGGAAGGCATGGCTTGCGCTTGCTGGCTGCAGCTCGCGCCCTCCACGTCATGCAAGCACTCAGCACATGCTTGTTTAGTTCTGGTACTAAGCCGGTTTGAACATTGCGTCACAAACGTGCAGGCCTGCGTTTGACTCGCACACGCAGCTGGTGTCTGCCGATGCTGAGCATGAGGAGACGGAGGCAGCGATGGCGGGTCAGCTGCCGCAGGACATTTCCTGGGGCCCGCTGGTCTTTGAGGCACGCAGATTTGTGGAGCTGCGGAAGAAGACGTTTTCGGGTGAGGCGCACCCAGCACTTGTGCGGGTTCTGCAGCAAAGCAAAGMAAAGCCAAAGGTCTTTGCGCTGGGTGTGGTGCTGCGTGCTATCCCTCCTGCTGCGCGTTCAAGTCGGCTGCCAACCCTGGGCCAAAGCGTGGTCGGCATGCTCGTGACGCGCTCGTTTGCCTCCGACCAATGTCTCAGAGCAATTCTGGTCCACCGAGGCGCTCGGGATGGGCGTCTTCTACACGCTAAACGTGTTCATCATGCAGTTCTACCTGGGTGAGTGCACGGCAGGGCCGCTGGCCTGCAGCTGAACACTGGCACGACGGCGGCCCGACCTGCATGCATACATGAGGCTGGAAGGCTTCGGCAGCAGCACACAGCACGACAAGGTGGAAGAGCTGTGTGCACTGCATCACAGTAATTGAGGCTGTGCACATGTGTACTGCAGAACCAACCTGTTTTGCCTCGTGCTTTGTGGTGCGTGGTGTTGTGCAGGCACGACGCGGCTGCAGCTAAAGGGCAAGGGCGACCTGGGGCAGTACACCGACTTTGCCAACATTGTTGTTGCCTTTGCCTTCCTCGTCATCCCTGTCATTGGCTGGCTGCTGGACAAAAAGGTGGGTGCAGAGCGCAGGCACGGCATTGCACTCTGCACGGTGCACCCTACTTGAGCTTGCTGCATGCGTGATGCATCGATTGTGCTGACGTGGCGTGATGTCGTGCTGGAAAGCACGCGCTGCAGGGGTACGGCATCACCCTGGGCACCATCAACGGCCTCAACATGGCCAGCAGCATCCTGCAGTCAATCCCCAACCTGCACCTGCAAGTGCTGACCATCATCACCTGGATGGTCGCCCGCTTCTTCATGTACTCCAGGTGATTCACGCACTTGCTTGTTCTTCCAACAACACAAACTTTGCCTGCGTGTACCCAGCTTGCAAGCAAAAATGCACTTGCCTGCTTGATCTGCTCTGAAAGCTCGTGGCTGTGCGCATCCCCATGCTGCAGCTACTTTGCCATTTTTGGGAACCTGTTTGGGTTTAAGAACTTTGGGAAGCTGGTGGCGGCCGACAACATTGTGAACAGTTTGTTCGGGCTGCTTCAGGTGAGTGCATGGGAGGGCTTTGTGGGGCAGCAAAGGGACACGGGAACAACGAAGACAGCAGTCGCCTAACCCTGCAAAATGCGCTGTGAAGGAGGCTGCCCTGCTGCGCACGTTCTTTGTTGGGCATGCTTACGTGCTTATAATAACGCTGGGCTGCCCCTCGGCCTGCCGCAGTACCCGCTGGCTTATGTTGGGCTGCACTATGGCTTCACATGGATCAACGTCTCCCAAGCCATCGTCCTGCTGCCCCTGTTTTTCTTCGCATACTTCATGTACCGCTGGGAGAATTCAGACCTGGTACCCATACGGTGAGTTGCGCAGAGGCCTCTTTCGCCTTGTTCTGTCGGGACTTTCATGTGCCTTTTGTCGTGCAACGTCAGGTAGCTTGGGTGCACTGTAGGTGTGTCGGAGCTTAAGAGTGTTCCCCGTTTATGCAGGCCCATGGAAGGCGAGGAGCTGGAGGTCCGCTACTACTATTGAAACAGGCCGGTGTGCATGTGAAAGCGGAGCCTAATGAGCTGTAACAAAAGTACGTGCATACCATGGCCCAATCGGGAAGAGTTTCTCAGCTCGAGCGATTTCGGCAAGCATTGCTGCAGGCAGGAAGATGATGCTTCTATGCATATAGAACAGGGCATGCTGTTAGGCCGCTGCGCCTTGTTTCTTTTTGTTTGTTCTAGCATGGCGATGACAACGACGCCGTGTGGCAAGTCGGGAAGGGTTAGGAAGGGTAGTAATCATAGTTGCGAGAGCAGTGAAGGGTCGCCGTTTATTACTGCGAGAGCAGTGAAGGGTCGCCGAGAGAGGGAGAGGGGTGGGAGGAAAGAAGGAGCACAACATCACACGCTGGCTGCACAAGGGCATACACCACGCTGCCACCCGAGGCAGTAAGGGAATGGTTGACTAGCTTGCTGCCTGTAAGCAGCTCAGGCATCATATTTCAACCATCCCTATACTTCCACCATTGCCAGGGCCGCCAGGCAGGGCAGTCAGCCCACTCTGCAGCACAGCGCTGCGCTGCTGCAGGCAGGCGGCGGCAAGCGACGGACCGCCGTGGACCAACAGATGCAGTTGCATTACGGCATACATCACAAACAAGTCACCTTAATGACCTCCTGGCGAGAGCTAGCAGTCCCGATTTGGGCTGGCCGTTGAGCGGGCCGCCTCAGGCGGCCCGACAGCATGCCCGACAGGCTTTCTCGGATTTCAACATGCATCGCACTTGTGTGACATTTGGCGACCCCATGGAGGACCCTAAGAGCTGTTAACGGGCGAAACGGAGCTTTTCAAGACGCTTGCCTGCGCGCGACAGCCCGGCGACAGCTGAGGTTTGTCGTGCTCACGGATGATTGCACTGATTCGTAAACGGCCCGGGCTGTTGCGTAATCCTAAAGGGCCCTGTCAGTGCATAGTGCATGTTAGAATTGTCAGGCATGCCGGCAGGGGTGCGGTTGGGCCGCCTGCCGCCAGTTCGGGCTTTGGGCTGGTCTGACAGTGTCCGTTCCATATGCCTTATTTCGGAGACAAAATAAGAAATGTTTAACTCACTGGCCGCCGCCCCCTCCATATGGCTTCATGCACGCCCGCAGCATACCCGAAACTAGCTGTTCGCCGCCCAGCATGCCTGCCACAGCACTAACGGAACCGCAGCCAGGAAGACACTGGGCAACACCCTGAGGCATAGAGCCAACATTGTCTTCCTTCTGGTAGCTCAACACATGTTGTAGTGCTGCAACTCAATGCTGTGGCTGCCATAACGTCCGGGCCATTGGTGACTCCCAACATTGTGGCTGCCAGTCAGGGCTGAGGAATGGTCATCAACGTTAGGTTTCATCCCTATATATTTCCAGATGTAGCCATGAAGCGGCCAGCCCTATCCGGCCCTTGCCCTGTGTGCCCTGTGTGCCCAAAGCGACATTTGATCCCCGAAAGATGAAGAAAAACATCCAAAACTTTGTACTAGACATCGACGTAGGTCCCCAAGCACAGTGTTCCATTATAAATCGACGAGCAAATCAAGCCAGTGTGTTGTGTGAGGGGTACAACAGCAATAGCACCACCTTGACAACTGGGTATAAAAACCCAAACCTGTCACGACCCCATCGACTTGCAATGGAGAAGTATTTTTTACAAGCACAATGTGGTCGACGGGAGCATCAACAGATGGTGAACAGGTACTCCCCTCCTGATCCCTGTAATCCCAGTTGTCCCTGCCACCCCATCTCCCACCTGACCTACCTTCCTGTAGGGGCAGGCAAACAAAACAGAACCGGGTTCACAGGGCCTCACAATGCAACTGCAGAACACGAATGCAAGTTCTCTTGCACGATGCCTGCCTACAGACGCTCTCCCACTTGAATGACCAGCATTGGGTTACATCTGTTGACATGTGCGGAGCAACAAATGGCGACTGGGCTGTGTGTAAACCCGCGATGTTGTTGTGCTCTGTGAGTGGGCAAACATCACACAGCGACAAACCCTAAGCTCACGCGTGCACAGGCACGCGCCACAGGCGCGCAGGGCCCTCAAAGATCTGCCCAGGCTCGCGTGCGTCCAGCGGGCCATGGTTGCTGAGGAGCTGCAGCAGCACATGGGGGCAAGCACACAGCAGGGTCATTGCATGATGGCCAACAAACAGCTGAGCCGGGGGGCAATCATGCATGTGCGCGACCATTCAGATACCATGCAGCAGCCAGGGACCATACCCTACCTTGGCGTTGACACCGTCGTTGACCAGGCGGCCCTCCCGCTTCCACTCCAGGTAGTCATCACGCAAGTAAGCGGTGAAGCCCCTGCACACAGGCAGCAAATGAGAAGGTTTAACGGGTCTGCCAAGCTGCCCAGCCGCCTGCCGAGCGACGGTGGGAACAGCGCCGCACTGCACTAGAGGGAGCGGAGGCCATGCATGCATGAGAGCTGTCCAGCACTCGTGTGCAGCGGTTGCATGTGCTGCCCTCACCAGTTTCTGCTGGTCACGATCTTCTGGCGGCCAGGGAACTTGAACTTGGCACGGCGCAGCGCCTCCTTGGCAACCGGCGCATGGTTATCCTTGCAGCGAATGGACAGCAGGATCTGGCCAATAGCCACGCGCGCGCACAAGGCAAATGGCTTGCCAAAGGCACCGCGCATGCCTGCAGTGGCAAGATAGCACCCAAGGTCAGCCAGCTGTGCAACACTGCGGCCTCGCACGGTGTGCGGGAGGCAGCGCGCTCGGAGCGGCAGGCGGCGCGGCCGCAGCAGCTGCCCAGCGGGCAGGGGGGGTGAGATTGCGCGACACGCAGCAGGCGATGCCCAGCTCACCCGTCTGCAGCCTATCCGCGCCGGCGCAGGAAAGCATCTTGTTGATGCGCAGCACGTGGAAGGGGTGCACACGCACGCGCAGGTGGAAGGCGTCCTTGCCCGCGTTCTTCGTCATGTACTTGTTCGCAGCAATGCGGGCTGCCTCCAGCGCCTCGGAGCCAATGTTCTCCTTCTCCCAGCTGCGGTGCGGCGGCAACGGCAGGCAAGGCGACTGGGTAACTGGTCTGTTCTGAACGCATGCGCCGTGAGGCCCGTGCACGTGCCCGTGCCGGCAGGCAGGGCGGACAGCTGATTAGCCCCTGTGCCATCAAGCCAGCAATTGCACATGAGGCGGCAGGCAAGGCGGGTGGACAAAGTGGCGGCGACGGCGGCGGCGCACGGAGCGGGGCGGCAGGCACCAGCGGCAGCAATTATCACTGTTCACACCTGACCAGGTGGACGCAGTGGGGGAAAAAGTCCACCGCGGCCCTCTTGGCACCCACGTCATAGATGCGGATCTTGGAGTCGGGCACACCCCTGCATCGGGCCAGACGCCGGCGAAAGGGCGGAACGCTTAGGCAGCGCAGCTTGTGCAGGCAATAGGGCCGGCACCCACAGGGCAGGCCAAGCAGTCAGCGCGTTCGGCACCGCAGCAGACAGGACGGCACCAATCGCACCGGCAAAACCGGGACTTGGGGTAGGGCTTGCCCTTGATCTGGCGGTAGCACCGGGCGGGGCCTGCAGGCAGGCGGGCGCGCGGGCGGCAGGCGGCGGCGGTCAGAAGCGGCGGTCGCTGGGCGGCCGAAAAGGCGGAGGGAGTGCTGCCTGACCACGGCCTGTAACTGCATAGGCACGAGTCGACTGTTTCCTCTGGGCCCCCGCCCATTTGCTCGAATGCCGCGACAGGGACGTTTTGTCTGTTGTCCAGAATAATGTGCATCCAGCGTTGGTGCGCCAGCAGCCCAACACGCTGCACAGCCCGAGCCCAGCCACAGCAGAGAGCGGCGGCCGCATGTACGCACGGCGACCCATGGTGTGTGCGTCTATTTCACGTCCCAGCCACGCCAACCTCGGGCTCGAAAAGAGGGTGGAAGCAGCCACCGGGGGGAGCTTGTGGGCGGCAGTCCCAGGAATGAAGCCAAAGCATTCGCAGCACACGCCCCTCTGCGCACTTTGCACTCTTTCGAAAGGGTTTGAGGCTGCGCTGGACCGCCCGTGCTCAGCCGCCAAAGCTCGGCAGCTGCCCAAGCTCGGCAGCTTGCAGCTCCATGACTTATGACGGGTTTGAGGTCGCCCTGTGCCACAGGGGCACGTCGTCCTGCGAAGGGCGAGGGGGAGCAGAGCAGAGCCCGATGATCGGGTTCCCACAGGGCAGTGGGGCCATGATGGAGGGGCGGGGTGGGCGGAAGCCGCTGGCGCCGCGGGCCAGCTATAGCGACAGCGCCGGCTGGGCAGCGGAGGAGGAGTGGGAGATATGACGCACAAGTAGTGGAAGCGATACGGAAGAAGGTTTAGAATGCGGGGGCACAGAAGCAGGCTGAAGCGGCCGCGGCAGCTGGGCGGGGGAGTCTGCCAGCGGCGAGCACGTGGCTGGAAATGCCACCCTGTGATTTTTTTTTAATCGGCTCGCAAACTTCTACGCTGCAGCTGCACTTAGCATGGCTCACTGGGTGTGGAGGACGCAGAAGAGCATTTGCACCGCGTCTCCCAACAACGTCCACCTACAGTTTGATTTTTTACGGCCAGGCTTTAGGAAGCCGCGGCGGCTGAAGACGCGGCAGTGAAGGACCACCCTTTCCATTGCAGTTGTCAGCACTGACCGACAGAGGGATAGCGGCAGTGGTAGCGGGATGGCAGAGTGTCCCAGGCGGCCGCAGCCCGCCTTTGCACAGATCGCAGCGGCACAGCGACACTAGCAAGAGGCGCGTGCTGCGCTTTCGGTTTCTCATCAACAAATAAGCTTGTGAGCCTACAACCTGTTTTGCTCAGAGTGATGGGCCTGGCAACGTAACCGCCAGTCCTCCAGCCCGTTAGAACCCCTCCACACGCCTCCCCACACGGTCAGTTCTAGTCCGATGAACACTGCATGTGGCATGTGCAGCTGCCGTGCGGGCCACAGTGCATGTTCAGGTCGGCAGCAAGTCTGTCCACCAGCACGCGTCCACCAGCAGACACAGCAGTCAGAAGAGGCCGTCAGATGGATGCAGGCGCAGCAGAGCCTTGCTGGCTGCTGTGAGACGGCTGGCATGGTGGCAGCCTGACAAGGAAGTAAGGGGCAGGGCTGCACGTGCGCTTTATGAGCGCACTGCACAAGGGGCACAATGTGTTGTGCCGGTGCGGTGCAAGAAGCACACCTGTGCTGCCTGCGGCGCTCCTCGAGAACACCGCTTTGTCAGCTGCCAGGCCGATGGTTCCGAGGGACTGCAGCAGTAAGTGATGGTTGATTCTAGGGATGAAACCTTAAATCGGTGCCTCTGCTGCCACAAGTCAGCTGCTAGGAAACTGCTAATTGTTATAGCCCAGCTATAACTGCTGTTATCTGCTGCGGCGAAGCGGCAGTACTGCAGCGCAGTACAGCGGGCAGCGGCTGTAGGGCCGCCGCTGTAGGGCCGCCGCTGCCCCGGCACACTATTCTGTGCGGTCTTACTCGATCTGCTGGCTTGCACGCCAGCGTACTTTTCCCAGCCACCCACCCTGCATTGGATTATATATCCAGTTGTATCGAATGCCCCACTGTAACATGGGTGGGGCACTTCTGTGCCGACCGCCCCTACCGTCAGTAGCGAGCAGCAGCAGATAACAAATAAGGCCATGATCACTGGCATGGAGCTCATGCGGCGCTGGGCGGCGTGAACAGTGGGGCGCTGCAGGCAGCTGGACATTGAGCGGCCCGTGCTGCCGGCAGCAGGGCGAGCACCTGGCGCCCCCACGGAAACTGTTAACATTAGTCCTCTTTCATTCTGAAATCAGATCCGCGCTGTTGTTTCGCGTACACTCCCCAAGTGCATTTCAGTCAGACGTACAAGATTATGATCTCAACTACATTGGCGGGGGCGCCTGGATTGTGAGATTTGGCAAAAACAAGTGATTTCAAAAAAATGGGGGGGGGAGGGCGGACGCATATACGCACATTCTGCTCCTTATTCACCCTCGCGCACAACCAAGTTCTTTCTATTACACACAAATTCAAACGCACGAAGAGAGCGGCCCGACAGTTCGAACTTGCTAAAATGAACAGACGGATGCACGCAGATGGCCAAAAATAGGCGTTCCTAACAGCGAGAAAACGAAAAGAAAACCGGACAGAAAGGGCAGCCCTGTGCACCAACACAAGTGCAGTGAGCAGCGGCGTGGCACGTGAGCGCGTGCCGCGGCGGTGGTGGTGCTGGCCACAGCTTTTTGAAGATCTGTGATGCGCGTCGTCGAACGCACCATCAGCCCTGAGGCCTGACCACCTGCATGGTTGTTTTGGCCTGGCGATATGTGAACCGGTTGGCGCGTGCGGCGGGGACCGCCGGTCAGTGCGGCAGGAAGTGCCCGCCGGCAGGCAGGCTCCTCCGGCCCCGCACCGGTCCGCACCGGTTTGCGTATGCTCTATTGTGACTTGAACACGAGCCTCCCGGGCGCGACACCCCTGCCAGGCAGTGATCCAACTGGTACTGGGCCAAAGGCCTCGGGAGCCTGCGGACCCGGATCAGGGACTCACGTACCACCTACCGATTTCATCATGAATTATTAAAGCAGAATGTGACCGAGATGCGCAAGGACTCGCCGGTCGGGGAAGCTAAGCTGGCGAAGTGTCACAGCCAACAGGGCAGCACACAAGGCAAGGTTCTTTCTGCCTTCCCAGCTGTCCTCCCTTCTGGTCCAGCAAGCCAGAACTATGTCTCACAACGTTCGGTAGATGGTGATCACTGCCTGTTCCCCCGGACCATCCTCTGTGTGCACAAAAATAACGAATTTCGAATTCCGCCGACTTTCCAGAGTGTTGGCGCAATTTCTGTACCCTATTCTCGAGTAAACAGTCGTGGCATTTATCAAGAAGCTAAAAGGGTGCGATGGGCCTTAGATGCAACATCAAGAGCAGGGGATAGTTCAGATTGGGAAAATAAAAGTCAGGGACAGGAGACAGGACAACGCCATCGACAAAAGCCGCTGCCGGCCGGGCCACCCACGCGGCGCCGTGCCGCGCTGCATTGGCCACCTTTCGAGAGAAACACATAAACGGTGGTGCGGCATTGGTTTGATCTTCTTGCTCTTGGCTACTGTCTGCGTAACAGCAGATGAGATCTTCGCACAGGTCAACAGCAGTTGGGTTCTTCTCACAGGTGACCGCTGCACTCCCTCGGCGTAGCAGCTGCTACAGCGGCAGCACCACCTTCCAATGGGCTGTCAAGATGGCATCGTGCTCACTGCTGCTGTCTCTCACCGCAGGCTGCGCATGCGTGCCTGCTGCCATGAAAACCGTCGTGTAGTGCATTAGTTGCCTGCTGTGCTCTCCAAGCGCACGCGCAGCCTTGCCCCCCTTTATAGCTTCCCTGCTGGCATAAAGTTGTTTTAAAACGTGACTGGACTACACACCAACTGTTCGAAGGAAATTTGGGGGTTTTTTAGGGCCTGCTGTCACGTTCGCTGCCCATAAACACTTTAGATGTGAAATCTATGTGACCCCCTCACTTTTCGCCCAAAACGTGAGGGGCTCTTCTGCCAAATTTCACAATCCAGGCGCCCCCGCCCAACATAAAAAAAAACATAATAGGGCGATACGCTCTAGATCAAAGTTGACAAGCAACGGACGGGTTCTTAGCCGCACTGGGCCCAAGATCAGTTGACGCACGCGTGCTCACAAGCTTTTGCTGAGGCTAGGCTCCTGCTGGGGTGACCAAGACGTCTACACACCGCAGGAGCTGCCGTCTGGACATCAAGGCATTGCTGCCAGCACGGTCAGCGGCGGTCTGTGGTCTGACGTGGCAGGTAGGGCAGGGCTGGCTTCAGGCGGCAGCCAGCCCCTGCCCGCTCAGTTGCGGTTGACTTCAGGCTGCATCCTGCCTCGGCGCCCTCAGGCGTCAGTCAGGCTTCCCACCCACCACCCCTTGCAGCGTTCACAACGGCCCCCCCGCCTGTGTTGTCTTTACATTTTGGGGGACACCCTCCACTGGTCTCCCTGGTGGAGGGTGTTGAGCATCTGAGCCAGCTGCAGCGCAGGCGGCGGGGTGCTCAGACCGCCGGCTGTGACGAGCAGCATGGCAGCTTTTGGTGGAGTGCGGCAGGCATCGTGACTAGCCAGCGTTAGCAGAGGGCGGCTGGCAGCACGGCACTCGGCGCAGGTGCCGGCGCCGGCTACAGTACGGCCCGTACATTACTTGCATTTGTGTGCATTCCCTTCCTTTGGCACTCTCCTGGTCTCTGCCCTCCTCAGTCATCTTGCATCCCATTGTTGACACGCATAGTGTGTGTAACACATACACACACCGCCAGCAGGGCAGCTCAGCAAAACCACACAATATCAGTCAGCATTACACCTGAAATGAGTGGCTGCACGCCGTCACCTGTTTGACTGGCTGTGGACGGTTGTAATGACCCATCTGCCACAGCCCACACTGTTTCCTGCATAACCATTTGGATTACCGAAAGCGTATCGTCATTTTCATGCCATCGCAATCGTCCGTTTCTGACGCGTTGTGCGTACAGAGTGTGCTTGCTCATGCTGCCCTCAGGACACCAGAGCTTCGTGTACTGTTGAGATCCGTCACAGAGATGCGGGCGGCTCTGCCTGCCCACCCCGTGCACCGCTGTGCGGGGTGCCTGCATGCTCCCCTGAAACAGGGAGAATTGCCCAGTGGGTCTGCAATAGGCCACTGCCTACCAGTCACACTGATGTTATATAAGTCCTTCGATTACAAAGTACGCCAGCGTTTTTCTTCTTAATTGGTAGCAGAGGAGGAGGAGGTGTCGCAAACCAGTACAAAAAAAACATGCATCGAAACGCGAGAGCATTGTGCATACACACCAGGCACAGGCGCCAGGCCAGGCGATTGCGCCCAGGACTTGGCTGTTTGCTGACCTGGCCCTGTGTGGAGCAAACGATCCCGACTTGTCGACCATCTACGCACTCAACAGCGGAAACACATCGTTGCTGTCCAGCCGTTTGCGATCACGTTTTAAAGCCGCGCGGCTTGGAGAAGTCTTGCGCTTGCTGGTTGCCCGGCTGTCGCCCACCCGCTGCCAGAGGAGCATCACCAGTGCCACTTGCAAAGGTTGTATCCTCGGCAAGCAGGTGGGACCATTTGGTTCGCCCCCGCCGCCCAAAATTCCTGACCTGCAGTGCATGGAAACAAGGGGGAGGCAGCCCCAGGCAGTCGCAAAGTGTGGCTCGTGCATGACCTGCTTGGCCGGGCTCAAATTCTATGACGCACCAATGATGCCAAACCCTACAGTCCCCCTGGCAACTGTCGGTGGGCCAAGCTGAGCATCCTTGCACCTGCATGATCTTGGGCAGCATCTGCTTGTCAAACTTGTCCTCCCCCGTGGGCGCGTCGTACTCGCGGCGCATGACGTCGCCCAGCACACCCTCCACCGCCTCCTCATCCTCTGTCTGGAAGAAGGCACCCTTGTGCCAGTATTTCTGCAGCAGGGTGGCAGGCAACTAGGCATGAGGGATGAGCGGAACCTGGCACATCCTCCCCAACGTTGACGGCTCCCAAACAACGAGACGTGCCGGAGTGCACAGGCCGCATACTGAGCCACGCTCGAAGCTGTTGCCCAGTCCCACAAACCTGCAGGAACTTGCACAGGCCGCATACTGAGCCACGCTCGAAGCTGTTGCCCAGTCCCACAAACCTGCAGGAACTTCCACTTCTTCTTGGGCTGCACCGTTGCGGCGGTTGGCAAGCCCCTGCTTGGTGCTGCCACTGCTGCCTCCGCCTTGGTGCCTGCCTGCCGCACCAGCCTGCAGGTAGTCATGCAGGTACACACCCTTATTATCATGCAAGTGCATCACACCCTTGGTCGGGCAACCAGTTCATGCCCTTTGCCACCATCTGATTTGGGCGGCGTCACAGCAACTGAATGTTGTGCAAGGGCAGCCTTCAGCATCCTCCGGTGTGGCCCCACAAGCAGAAGGCGCCCACCTGTCGCGGGCTATGCGCGCCATCTCACGCTCCCTCCACGCCTCGTACTGCGCGACTTCCTCCTTCTCGTCGTCCGTCTCCAGCTCACACTCCTCCCGAACGGGAGCCTCCTGCGAGCCAATGAGCAGAGTGAGGGGTACAGATCGAAGCATGCATCGCTGCGGCATAGATACTCGGTCCCCAGCTGCCTTGTGCACTCCCAACTTGTTGAGACTGGGCTGCCAAAAGGCAGTGCCAGAGCCTGCTCGTCCGGGCATGGTAGCGCATGACAGCGCATGGCAGCGCATGTGGGCACAGGCAGTGCCTACACGGCCACCGGTGTCTGCAACCGGAATGCTTACAGCGCTTGCACATGCCTGTGGAAACATTTCTAAGTGCTTGCCCCTGCCCCTACCCCGCCCCTTTTACACCTGTTGTGCTTCCTGCAGTTGCGCCTGTACAACCAGCTCTTGCGTCTGTTGCTTGCGCGCCGCCAACTGCTCAGCCTCCTGCCGCGTTGTCTGATCTGCCTGCGACAGCACCGCCTCGCGCTCCGCCAGCGTCTGCACTCACGAGGTGGTGGTGTGTGTCACTGGTGGGCCTTTGGGGGCGACCTGGGCGCAACCAAGCTGAGCACAAGCTCACTTCAAGAGCACAGCTACAACAGGCACCAAACAACAGACTGCCATGACTCTCTTGAGACCACGAGGGTTGGACCGCAGCGCCGCACACAGCTGGGCGCATTTTGTAAGGCCAGCATCCTTGCCACACCCACATTCCGTAATGTCACTTCCACTTGCCACTGAACTCCGCAGACGAGCATGTTGCTCGCCCAGGAGAAGCTGGCACGCAGCATGCACGCACCTCACGCTCTGTCTTGGGCACAAACGCTGGCTTGAGCATGACGCCCCCCCGTTCGCCCTCGCTGTCGTCGTCTGTGGTGTACTCTGAGCTATCCTCTGAGCCCTGCACAGCTGGGGGGAGGCATGACGCACTGGTTTGGGCATGACGGACGTATCGGCGACGAATTTTTATTGGGGATTAGAAGGGGTGCGCGCACCGGTCAAATGGCGTGCACGTGCGGCGCGCAGCTAACGCGCAGTTTCTTGCCAGCTTGCTGCATCTGCCTCACCTCTTCTTCTCCACTGGAGGCTGCCGCTGCCGCCTCTGCAACTGCTGCCAGCTGGCGTGCACGAATGGCCATCCTGCGGGCCGCCATTGTCTCCTCATCTTCCTCCTGCTCCTCTGCCTCCTCTGACAACGCCCCCTCCATGCCCCGCTCGCGTGACGCCGCCGCTGCCGGATGCCGAGCAGTGCTGCCCTCCTGCTCCTCTTCCCCTGGTGGCGATAGATGCCGCCGGCGCTGCACCACCAATGCCTCGCCCACACCGCGGTGGCCCGCCCCCCCCAGCCGCTGCGTCAGGCGCAGCAGCCGGGTGTCGGCACCATGCACAGGCTCAGCGGCCGGCGCTGCAGAAGCTAAGACAGCAGCACCGCTGGCCTCTGTGTCCTCCACCCATTCTGGGGCCTTACCAGCCCACCAGGCCCTGCACAGTGCACAGGCAAGGAAGCGGGTGGGAGGTGTACGCACGGGCGTGGCGCGGCGCAGGTTGCAGGTTGCATGGCGCCGCCAGCCAGGCGAAGGGGACTGCCGGCAGGAGCAGGGGTGCGCAGCCAGCGCTTTCCGGGACATCACAAGAGCTGGGAACGGAGCGGGTGCTTGAAGGGCGGCGTGCGCACCGTTTCTTGCGCTCCATTCAGAAGGCAGCCAGAGAGCTGTCTCGCTTTCAGGACTCCGACATGAAACCCGTTGCGTCCGCTTCTCGCACCCCTGGGCGCACGACTCAGCCCTTCATTCAGCCCGTTGTACATCTGTTTTTGTTTGCGTACTGCCAAGTGTTTCAGAAAGGCTTTTAGGCAGTAGGCTGGCGCAAATCAAGCTCGGCGTAAATCAGGGTTGGCGCAAAGCAAGCCCCCGCCTTCGCCCAACTGTGCCACGAGTGAAGCGCAAGAACACAAGAACAGGACACATACCGCAAGTAAATAAGCAGCAGCTGGCTCGAGTGTCACGCGAGCCCGCTGCCGCCAGCCAGCTGCATCGCTGCTAGCTGCGTCCCCGCCATCGCCACCGCCACTGGCGCCCCTCCACGTGGCGGCGGCGGCGATGGAGGTGTGTGTGGGCGACGTGATTGAGGCTGAGACAAGCGACAGCGTGCTGCGCGGCCACGGCACGCTGCTGCGAGGCGACAGCCTGGTGGCCAGCCGCTGCGGCCAGGTGCAGCGCTGGAACCAGCTGGTGCTGGTGGAGCCCGTGGCGGGGGGGTACACAGCTGCTGTTGGCCATGTGGTGGTCGGGCGCATTGCACAGGTGGGCACCCGCGTCAGCCACTGCCACTGCAGCAGTTGCGCCGCTGCATGATTCCTCCCTGCATGCTCACCGATGCTGCATGCATGCTGCTCACTGCTGCTGGGCAGGGCCGCTGTGTGTGCCTTGGCCGTCGCTCTGCCATCGTGGCACTGCAATGACAGGCACCACTGAACTATTCGTTGCGTGCTGCCTGCCCTTTCGATCGTCAAGCTGCTGCGGAAACTGGCCGGGTTGATTAGCGCTGAGCCGCCCAGCCCGCAGTGACGCGCCGTGCGGTCTGGTGGGTGCATGCAGGTTGAGTCTTCCCGCTGGCTGGTGGACATCCGCTCCAAGGTGCTGGCGGTGCTGCCGCTCTCCACTGCGGGCGGCGCTGTGCACAAGGCAGCAGAGGGGGCGCTGGACATGCGCACAATACTGGTGGAGGGAGACCTGATTGCGGTGCGTGGGTGCTTTGGAATGGTGTGGCAGTGCTGCACTTTGTGGGCCTGCAGCGTCTCGACGACTGACTAGCGGTGCCAGTTGCCACCTAGCGGCTGCCACCACATGCCCCTCCCACTCCGCTTTGCTCCAGCCTGTCTCCCAAGTGTGTTGCTGGACATTTCCAGTTATGCAGTAGGTTCCCCTGCGCTTCAGCATCATGAAGTCTGTGTGCGTTGTGCAAAGTGCAGGCTGAGGTGCAGTCGGTGCGTACAGATGGCCAAGTGCACCTGCATGTGCGTGATGCAGTGGCGAGCAAGCTGCCGCCAGGGATGTTGGTCTCGGTGTCCCCCACCCTCGTGCGCCCCCAGCGGAAGCATGTCCACCAGTGCAGCACCTCTGGTGAGCGGGTCGGGCCGTGCGCACGTTGCCTGTGCTCTTCCCGCTGGCAATCAAAGTGAGCGGGCCATATCACGTTGGCAGCTGCCACCGGCCGGGGCCCATGTTACTGTGCCAGTTCCCCACCCACTTCCTGCCACCGGCCGGGGCCCATGTTACTGTGGCAGTTCCCCACCCACTTCCTGCCACAGGCCGGGGCCCATGTTACTGTGCCAGTTCCCCACCCACTTCCTTGTTCGCTGCCCCTGGTTCTCTTGTTGCAGGAGTGAAAGCCATTCTCGGGTGCAATGGCTTGGTGTGGCTTGGCACAGAAAGTGCTGGCAGCGCCCAGCCCAACCAGGTGCTCGCAGCTGTGCAGGTGGCAGGAGCAGTGCGTGCACTGGCCAAGGCCGGCCAGGCGGTGTCTGTCCCATTTTAGAGTGAACTTGTTTCCCCTGCCTGCCAATGGTGCACTATTTGTCTGCCAAGAAGGAAGGCTCTTACTTGCCACTACCAAGGACGGGTCACCACACTTTGGTAAAGACATGTCCACAAAAAATGCCAGTTCAGAAGAAGGTGCAGGGGGCAGAGCAACGCTTGCGCTTCGAGAGCACAGGGGGCAGTTCCTGCACTGGCGAGCCTGTGGAGTGCATGCATTACTTGGCGGCTTTCCTGACTAGGAATTATTACATCGATTGTTGGACTGCCTCAAATCGGCAGCGGACAGTAAGGAGGCGGATGCTTGGCTTTGACATCCCTGCGTTGGGGCGGGAGAGCGGGGGCCGTGCTAGCGGTGCACTGCGCTAGCCAGGGCCAGCATTTAGTCAGCGGGAGCAATCAACCTGCCGTGCTGCTGATAATAACACTGTGCCAGGCGAGCAGCACGTTACATCATGCTGCGTACCCCAAATAGGCACAGACCAGGACCTGGGAGCTCTCCCACAGCCAGGAAAGGTGCTGAGGAATCAAACTCCCCCGCCCCATATCGCCCCTTTGTTGTTGACTTCAGCTAGTCTGGCTAGCCTCATCTCATAATCCAGTTTGTCTAGCCCAACCATCCCAGTCGACAAAAGGTTTTGCACTGTCAGAAACTGCTGACATGTTTGTTCGCAAGCGGGAAAAAGTAGGACAGAGACAAGCTAACTGTTGCGGGTTACAGAATGGCTGATTGGGTGTTATATTCCGCCGGCAAATGCCTGCTCTAAATAATGCCCTGCGTCGCCTCTCTGCCATTCTTGAATGTCACATGAACCTATCGGCCAGCAGCCAAGTCACGAGCAAATGACTGGTCTTGCTCATACGTAGAGTGTCAGGTTTGTTTTGAAGGAGTACACTAAGTGCCTGTCCTCCAAATCACAAGAGAGTCTGTAAGCCATTGCCACGTTGTATTGGCCTTCTTTCCTTTTCGCAGCCTTGCTGTTCAGAAAAGCTTGCGCAAACGGGTAGTCTGCTGGGAAAGGAAAGGCCTCTATGTGGCTTGCAAGGCCAGGTGGCAGCCGGTCGCTGATGGGCACGCAGTTCCTGTTTCCTTTGGTGTCCTGGTTGACTTGATTTGCGACGGTTGAATAGTTGGTGGCCAGAAACTGTTCAGAACCACTGGCACACTGATTTTGTTTGCGCTGCCACCACGCCTTCTTGTTCTCGGGGGACATTTTCAAGCGTTCCAGCCAGCCGGCGAAGTCGTCCGGGTTGTCATACACGGCTTTGGGCACGAGCATACCTGCGGTCAGGGACACCGGATAGTGAGCTTTGCAGCAAGTGCGTAAGCTTTGGCATGCACTGGCCTGCTAGTGTAATGGCAGTATGCGCATACTATCATTTGACATTGTTCAGGACCTGCGCTGATACACACAGGAAGGAGTTACCATCTCTGGTTGAGATAATACTGAGCATTACTTGATGCAACAGGTTCGATATCGACGCTGAAGGCCATCAACTAGCGCACACGCCCATGTTTGTCAAAGTGTGTTCAGCAATACAGACCCCATGTGGCACCAACCCTGGTTCCTCTGTTTGTGCTGCTTCGGATGATGTGATATCAGGGGAAGACATGTGCACGTGGGGTGCTGCCCCGGGTAGTTAAGTCAGCATGCATGCGTTGTACCTGGTTCGAACTGGGTGCCCAACACATAATGGGTGAAGATGGCGCTCGCGTTGATAGTGCCCTCATCTGGCGCTGGTCCAATGTTGCTGCATCAGTTTCAGCAGTCAAGTGTGCAGTTAGAAATCAAAGCCAGCTGGCCCGTTTGGATGCACTAGAGTTGCAACTAAAGCAGCACTGCCCTACCTTCCAATAACTT
The DNA here is from genome assembly GCA_002896455.3 of Chlorella sp. ArM0029B. Lineage (NCBI taxonomy): Eukaryota > Viridiplantae > Chlorophyta > Trebouxiophyceae > Chlorellales > Chlorellaceae > Chlorella > Chlorella sp. ArM0029B. The sequence continues at coordinate 531,683 of JTEE01000132.1, forward strand.
TAACTTGGAAGGTGTTTGAACTGTTTGGGTAAATTTGAGTCGCTGGAAACCTCTGTTGTTGTGCATCCCAAACATATGGGGACCACGCCGCCTTGTACAAATCGTCCACAGTAAGGCCATTCCTGATATCCGTCAATGCTTGTCCCGGAAGCTGGCCCATGACGTTAGCTGGCAGCCCCTGCAAACACACATTGATGAGGGCGGGCGCGTGTTGACGGCAGCACCCGAGGGATGGCTTTGGACGCGTTGGCACCCATGCATAGCAGCACTACCCTTGCCCAAACAGACAAGAGCTTGTGCCGCATCTGGACTGTTGTTCCGTGCCTCACCTGGGGAGTAACTGACACAAATTTCCCCAAGTAGACCTCCCAGCAACACTTGCAAGACTCCACACACCTGTAACAACCCCTTTAGCATACAAATGCGAATGCGGAAGCACAATGCATTGCGACTGCTACCACACTATCTGTCATGCCTTGACAGCCACCAGCCCACTCACATTCACAGTGGTTTTGATGCTTGCGACAGTAGCATATGGAGCGTTGGCAGCGTACGGTGACGAAAATAAGTTGGGGCTTGGTTCCCAAACTTTCAGTAACACGTTGCGGCGCTCGCGCAGCAAGAAATAACGGCCTGAAGTGGCGCAGAAGAAGCACACGTCCGCATAGGGGTTCCACTGGCTACTTGAAATGTTGCTGGGTGCACACGTGCATGGCAGCCCCTCCCGGTGATTTATGGGATCACGCAACATCGACATGTCAGTACGGTCGTTGCAGTCTAGCTCCACTTCCTCAACCCAGGTCTCAATGGTGATGGCATTATCACTGACATCAGAAATGAAAAAGGGAGGGCTTGTCCTGTTGATTTGCTGCATGGGGATCCCTGCAGCGGAGCTCAAACACGTGTGCATGATTGAGGCCTTGCAGCAAGACATATTGAGTGGCAGGCGTCAGGCCAGCGAGGAGGTTTGCACTCACGGACTTCTGGAAGTCCGGCCTTTAGCCGTGCTCTGCTCCGGTTACTAGATGATGTCTCAAAGTAGTTCAGTATGAAGTCGAATGTAGTGTTGGTTGGCAGACTCCAAGGAATGCCGAGGATTGCCTGTGCACCCTCTGGAATAGTGCCGGCTCTGAATGTGTGGGTTTGCAAGAGCTCGCCTCCAGCGGCGTTCCTGCATCAAATGCAAGTCAAACAAGAGTACATTGCCGTAATGTCAGAGTCTCCTGCCTGCCGTGTAACCCAAGGAAGGTGCGTGTAGGCAACAAATGCCTTCACCCATGCAGCTGAGGTGCAGAGCATCACCCCCCGCCCCCGCGCCCAGCACATCGACGCACCAACGAGGGATAGTCAACGGCATATGAAAGACCAGTTGACCGCCATCGAAGGCGATCGTAGGACTGTTGCCTGCCGCATGCGCGAGAGAGGCCGCTATTACGAGCAGGGCCGCCGCTAACGACTTGAAAGCGGGCGCCATCTCTCACGGAGCTGAAGGCGGTGAACACCGCAGAACCTTGCGGCCTCAGTAGGCGCTGCCCGCTTCCTTCCAAAGGTAAGTTCAAGGACGACAAGGGAGACAAGCTTGACCGTCAAGTTGACTATGGAAAGAAGAATAGTTTCTTTTCCGCGAGCATTTCCGAGCTCTGTCCAGGTCCAAATTTGCCCAGGTACCACACAGCGGTGCCACTCTGCAGGTGAGTTTAACAAATTTCAGTGTTTGCCCAGTATGAGACACGACGCACCCCATGCCGCACCCCTGGGTTGTACACAGAGGCATTGAGAGCTCACATACTCCCGACGGTTGATGCAACTTGCGCCTCCATTAACAATCAAAAACGAAAACAAAACCAAATAAAAAAAAACGCGCGCGCTTGCAAAACGAGAATTTATATTGTCGAAGATCTGCCATGCCGATGTAACACGCACGGCGAAAACAGCGCCAGCAGCTGGCCCTCTTTCCAGTCACACCAACTTTGCCACACCAACTTTCTGCAGGGCACTCCCGAGCCCTTTCGAGAGCCAACCGCGGCACGCTGCCGTCATTTAGCAACACACTAGATCGATTGGCGCGACTCCCGGGGCTGCCATGTCACTGCTGCCTGGCTCTAAGGGAACTAGAGTGTTTCCCGGCCAATTGAGGCAAATTTTCAACTGGGACCACTTGCATAGAACCCTACGGACATGTGAGGTGGAAGGGGATGCGAGCCAGGCAAGGGACCGGCACCCATTGGGCAATTCGGCTTGAAGACCTGCCTATTTCGGTCTGGTGGTCCATCGAGTGGTGGAACCAGCCTGGACAGGGTTAAGGTTCCTACGCAGATGCCACCCGGCAACACCAGGCAGCGTCCCCAAGCAGCCCGCTAGGCGGCGACATTTAAATGCCTGAGTGTGTGCATGCGCCCGCCTGCACTTCCCACCCCGCCCACCCCCACATCACCCAACAATGCCCCTGTAAGAGGGGAGGGATGTAAAGCAAGCAGAACAGCTTGAGAACAGCCCCGCAGCTGGCCCCACCTGCACAAGCAGTGCCCAGCAGCGGGTCGCCGGGCAGCAGCATTTGGCATGCCTGGGGGCGTGTGCGCATGCGTCCGCCTGCGCCGCCCACCCCTCACATACCACATAGTGCCAGCGCAAGTGGGGAACCCTGCAGGGCAAGCAGAACGGACTTGGAACAGGGGCGCAGGGGCATTTTCCAGTACAGCGTGGGCAGCACCCTGCAGCAGCCATGCCTGGGCACCTACTACTAGCCAGAAGCAGGAGGCCCGGCTGCACACTTTCCACATGCGCTGCCTGCGCAGCATGATTGGCGTCAGCCAGCGCGACTGCCTGCACAATGAAGATGTGCTGCAGCGCTGCGATGCACAGCCAATGCACAGCCAGCTGCGCCAGATGCGCACACGGTGGCTGGGCCACTGCTACCGCATGGCAGATGACCGCCTGCCAAAACAGCTGCTGTGGGCGCAGCTGCCGGGCAAGCGGCTGCCTGGCAAGCCCCCGCTGCGGTGGCGGGACGACTTTGCCAGGCGCGATGTGGCCTGCGTGCGAATGGAGAACTGCTGGCAGCGCGTGGCTCAGGACCGGCCCGCATGGCACAGGGCCACCAAGGGCGAAAATATCACCCCCCGCAGCCTGCTTGCACAAAGCTAGCCCTGGTAGCGCCCGCACACACACTTCCCCCCTTCAATTCACCCCCTCTGTGCCTCTCTTTAGCCACCGGGCGTGTTTGCCCACCGTTAGGCCAAGTGGCCCAAGTGGCCCAGCACGTCCTTGCGGAGAGCTCAAATAGTCATTCCTGTGTCTTTTTCTCTTCTTTAGGGGGCTTTTCCGCAAACAAGTGCGACACAGACGTGTTGTGTTATCTATGCCGACATGTCAAGACGTGTGGCGCACACGTCAAGACATGTTGTGCACCCATGAGTTGGGGGTGCCATGGCGGCAGCGGTGGGTGCTGCCAGCTATATTATGGCAATACAGTAGTTATTCAGTGATGCTGGCGGGTTGGGGGCCTCCATGCACAGCGAATGCCTTGCTGCATTGCTGCAACCCCACAAATCGACTTTTTGGCGCCAAAGAACATCAAGTTTCGAAAAAGACTCCAGACCCTTGGCTGACACCCACCCACCCCCCAGTTGGTGTCCGCCACCTTCTTCCCAAGGACCCTTGGGGGAAATGATGCACGTTTGAGCCAACGGTTTGAGCACATTTTGCCAGGACATTCAGGGCATGGGGGTGCTGAGCACCCCGACAGCAGTCAACTCATCTTTAACACTAAGGAAGATAAGAAGAGGCAGGTTGGAGAAAGGTAGGGCAGGAAGACGAACAACTCGTTCACTGATCTGCAGACGCTGTCACGCACGGCTTTCTTGATTACAAGGTCACCTGCAACACTGAAATGAAGGGGTGCTGATGCAGCACTCACTTCGCTAAGAAACCAAGGCACAGCAAGGACGCCAGCACGCACAGCAGCACCAGCGACATTATTTCTTCTTGCCAAGCGTCTTCTTGCCAGGCGGCCCGGCCAGGAACTGCTTCCACGCCTCGGCCTTGTGCTTCTGCTGCAGGTCCAGCTTGGCAAACCGCGCCTTGGACTTGAACGCCTTTGCAAGCTTGCGCTTCTTCTGCCGCGTCTTCTCATCGTCTGTTGGCTTGATCTCCAGCCACTTGGGCACCTCCTGCACCTCGGCGCTGTCGTCCACACGCCGACGCTTGGGAGCGGCCACACCTTCACACACAGCCGAGGAGGATTTTGGGTTAGGGTTTGCTCACACCAGGCGGGGCATCCTTGGCATGAAGTGGGCGCTTGGAACAGACGCCGCACGTGCGCAGGCATAAGCATGCATCGGGGGGGTGAGCTGTGCTAGAGACCTCACCCTTGTAGCCGCCCTCGTCATCCGCGGCCCGCAACTGGATGGCATCCCGCCCCACCTCCTCTTGGGTGCCATACCCATCAAACAACACCACAAAGCCGCCGCCCTCGGTCGCAGACTCCACTTGGCCATTGTACCTGCATAGCGAGCGGCGGACGGGCGAGAGCAAGAGGCGTGACCCACCAGCCTGCTTCCCCAGGGCATGCTGCAAAAGTTCCACGCCTCAGCGCCCCATTGCACGCACATTGTGACCCTTCTCACCAGTTGCCATCCCCGCTGTACATAGCCCTGCACTTGGCGCCAACCGCCCAGGCGGCGGGCCCCTGCCCTGCCAACGCCGCGCGGAGCTGCGCATGCTTGATCTGCTCCGTAACCTGGGGCGGCAGCAGCGCAGACACTGTCGCCTCAAAGGCCTCTGCAACCCCAGCGTCGGCTGCTGTTGCTGCTGCCGCCGGCCCCACCAGCTGCTCGCGCTGCTCCCGCTGCACACCCAAGTCTGCCTCTGCGGGCTGAGCCTGCTGCAGCTCCCGTGACAGCTGGATGACCTGCGGGCAGGGGCGCAGAGGTTCTGCGTCACGTGGGGCAAGTAGGAGGTTAGGTGGGCGTGAGAGCGGTGGACAGCTCAGGCACATCAGGCAGGCCTGGGCGCCCCTGCCCGCAGTGCTGCGCCCTCCCAGCCCCAGAACCACAATTCTGCACGTTAAGCCCCCACCTCTTCCAAGTTTCTGTATATATCCTGCAGCTCTTCATTCTCTGGGTCATCGAGGAGCATTCCCGCAACCTCCGCCTGCTGCAGCTCGTACGCGGCGAGCTCCTCGGCTCCCGCCAGAGCGGCGGCAGCGTTGAGCTCGCTACCCGCCGATACCGCAGGGGGGTCTTCCAGCCCCGCCTGCGGCTTGCTGCCGACCGTGAGGGCCCCCTCCATTCTTGATGTTTGGGCCAGAGGACGCGGAGAGGAGACGGGGCCACCTGGTGCAGTCGGACGACGTGTGCCAAGCCGTCTGGCACCGTCTTATACCAACCCAGGCAAGCGTTGCGGTTCTCTGCTGCAAAGAAGAAGGTAAAGGCTTTTGCGCTCAGAAGGTACATGCCATGTACTTCACAGCCCCTGCTCACCGAGAGCGAAGTGAAGCCTGCTGCTACAGTGCAGTTTCACAGTAATAAATCTTGTGCGCACTCGCCTCCCGAAGACGCACCGCCCGTCTGTGCCACCCAACAAGTGAGGCGGGCTACTTGGTTTGGGGTCTGGCTGGGGGCGTGAGACTACTGCATGGTGCCTGTTGTCTGCCGGGTTGGCCAGGTTGGTCGCGCTCACCTCGGCTGTGCTGGGCGGTGACGGCACTGTCGGCAGCGGAGCGGTGCGCATTGTGGAGCAGAGCAGGAAAGTCGAGCAAGCCAAGCCACTGAAGCCAGCAACGTCCAACGAGCAGGCCTCGCCCTTCTCACTTAAAAACAGAACACGGTGTTGATGAGATGCCCAGAACACCGTGAACACCACCCTGCTGCTTCTCACCGCTGCAGGCTGCCCGCTCAGCGGACTGCAGCGATTGGCGGACGCATGCAGGCCGTGGTACTCCTGGGCCATGAGGCCGGACTTGACCCCCTCTCCACCTCTCCCGCTCTGCTCCCGGTGGGGCACCAGCCTGCCGTGGAATTGACGCTGCGGTGGCTCGTATCCTCAGGCTGCACTGAGGTAGGCTGCCTTCCTCGCCACACACACACCTCAGCATGCTACATGCCCCTGTTCTCTGCATGCACGGCCGCACTCCTCCTGACCCCCCTTCCCCCACCCTCCCACCCCAAAACACACACAAACACAACGTGCCCGCAGGTGCACCTGGTCACCCCCGTGCAGGCTGCCCAGCTGGCGGGCTACCTGCAGCGTGCGGGATGGGCAGGCGCGTCCCGCCGCGGCGCCACAGTGCACGTGCTCCCTGCCCCTGGCTGTCAGACGGAGGGCGAGGCGCTTCGGTTTGTGGAGCAGAAGGACGTGATAAAGGGAGACTTCTTGCTGGTCTGTGGCAGCATGGTGGGCAATGCCGACCTGCGACCCGCGCTGCAGGCGCACCTGGCGCGCCGCGCCGCCAACCGCCAAGCGCTCATGACGCTGCTGCTGCACCGTGCGCCCGCCAGCCGCGGCGCCGTGGCGGCACCGGCTGCTCGGGAGGCACACTGCCTGACGGTGGTGGACCTGCGCACGCACCAGCTGCTCAAGCTGGAGCAGGGCAGGCGCGGGGACGGCGGGGCGGCGAACCTAGGCACCCACATGTTTGGAGAGCGCAACACCCTTGCGGTGCGCCCCCGCCTGCTGTTGCAAACCGTTTGGGCGTCCACTGCAATCAGCACACGTGACAGTTGCCAAATGTGCCGCACTGCAAAGCGTCAGCGTGGTGCGCCGCGTGCCAGCCAGCCTGGCTGCATGCCTGCCTGGCACATCACTGGCAGCGCAGCAGCGGTTCGAGCGTGGCTATCTTGAGCGTGCCTGGCGCATCATGAAGCAACGTGCCCCCAATGTGCAGGTCCGCTCCGGCCAGCGCCTGTGCAACATCTACCTCTGCGCCCCTGAGGTGCTGGTCCTGCTGAGCGACAACTTTGACTACCAGAGCATTGCAGGCGACTTGGTGCCAGGCGTGCTGTCCGAGCAGGAGCTGGGCAGCACGCTGCACGTGCACGAATTGGCAAGGGTGGGCGCGCCTCTGGCGGTCTCGTCTTCCTGCCCTGTGTGTATCACCTGGGCCTCAGAGACCGCAGGTGGCATGACAGCTGAACTCCACGATACCTGCTCTGAGATGGGCTTTGTGCAAGCTTGCGTGCAGGGGTATGTGGAGCGCATCAGCACCGTGGGCGGCTACGCGGGCATGGTGGATGACGTGGTGGGCCGCTGGTCATACCCTTGGGTGCCTGACAACAGTGGTGAACCCCAAGACCTCTGCAGATTTAACCGTGGCACATATGTGTGAGCTGCCGGGCCTGTGCCCCGGCGTGCCTGCCAGCCGGTGCCCCCTGCCTGATTGTCTAATCGGTGGAAGTGTTGCGCCCTCCCACCGATAAACTGCTGGAGTGCGCTCTTCCTCGTGCTGGCTGCAGGGACGGCTCGGCAACGGTGGCATCGGGCAGCTACGTGTCCAAAGGCTCCATGGTTGGCCGCGGCAGCATTGTGGAGGCTGGTGCACGCCTGGAACGCTGCACAGTTGGCAGCGCGTGCCACATTGGCAAGGGCGCCTGCATGCAGGGCGCCTGCCTGCATGCAGGCGTTCGTGTGGATGACAACTGCAGGGTGTCATCTGCCCTGCTGGCCGAGCAAGTAGTTGTGCGCAGCCACGCGAGGGTGGAGGTGAGGGCGACCGCTCACAATGCCCGTCTGTACCGCCTGTTGTTCTGCAATGATGTGAAGGCCCTGACCTGGCTGTTTGCCTGGCTGGCCCTCTACTCTAAGCTCGTTTCAAGCCCTACTTGTTACGTTGTGTCTTGGGCACATGCTGGACTACGAAAGGAGGGAGCGGGTCTGTGCAGGCATGTTGACACGATTTTTACATTGTTCCTTCTTTCGCTGCATCACTGCAGACTGGAGCAGTACTGGCGAAGCACGTTGTGATTGACGCGGCTCACAGTGTCCCAGCTGGTGTCCGTGTGTCCCTGACTCAGAATTGGAGGGGCAGCGATGGGGGCAGCGATGATGAGATGGAGTGGGGCAAAGAAGGTAATAATGTGCGACAAAGGCCATGTGCTGCGCCCAGCCGTGTTTGCCCATTCTCTGACGCTGACCGTGCCAACTGTCCTGTTGTGCTACGTGCCTCTCTGATTGGGTGTGCATGTCATCCAGCACTTGCCCACGCTGCAATTGTTGTTTTGGCTTGTATTGCTGCAGATGCTGCACGCACAGCTGCTGCAGAAGCAGCTGCTGCAGCCCTTGCGGCTGGCGGCATTCCTGAAGCGGCTCACGACTTTGACGAGCATGTGGTGGGGCCGTTTGGCGCGGGCTTTGCCTGGTCGCAAGCCGCATTGGCAGTGCAAGATGTGCTGCCCCTGTTTGTTGGCACAGCGGCGCCAAGGTCTGAGTGCGACAGCGACGCCGATGAGTTCACAAAGGTGGGCGCAAATGAACATGAGTGGGGCGAATTTGCCATGGCTCTCTGCCGGGATACCGGGAAAGTGCAGGCAGGAGAGCACGTTTGTACATCTGTAGTTCACAAATTGAGCCGACCTGTCCGCCCGCGGCCTGCCGGCCAGCCTGTAGGATAACCAGGCTTTTGAGGACCAGGGCCCTGCGGAGCATGCTCATGCGACTGACCAGTTCAAGCGTGAGGTAGCAGAGACGTTCCTGCGCTGCATCAAGGAGCGCATCAGTCACGACAATGTAGTCATTGAGCTGAACGGCTTGAAAATTGCAGAGGACCGAACATTTGCAGACTGCGCCAGGTGCGAGTTGTTTGTGGAGCAGCTCAATCTTACAGGAATACTTTACAGAGGCTGGAGTTGGTTGCTGCATGTTACCCACGGGTGCCAATCCTCTGCTCCCCCGTGACGGGTCCTGCTGCAGCTGCTCAGCTCTACACCCCCCTGCATGGTGCAGGTACATCTTTACCACCATGCTCAGCCTGTGCCTGCCTCCCGGTCCCGCCGTCAAGTTTGAGTATCGCAGCCTCTTCCCAGAGGCGCAGCTTGACGTACGGAGCAAGGATGGACGGCTGGAGCTTCTGCGCAGGATCAATGCACAGCTCAAGGCCTGGAAAGCATTGATGCAGAGGTTTCTCAAATCCAACGACGATCAGGTACGGGAGGTGGTGAAGTTGCACTGTGCCATCAGCCAGCAGCCTGCGTTGTGAGCGAGCTGGGTATGAGCAGTGCAAGAGTGTGATTTTCTCTGCCCTCGGTGCTTGCTCTTACACGCTTTCAACACCTGGTGCGAGCCTGCAGGTGGAGCTGCTGCTCACGTTTGAAGAGTACTGCTCCGAGGACGGGGACTTCGCCTCGGGAGAGCAGGGCTCCGTGTTTGCCGACCTGTTCCCTCAGGTGCCGCCGTGCTGCTCGCCGAGGCGTGCTTGCTGGTATCTCGACACCCAGGTTTAGGTGCAGCTCCTGAACATGCATGAGCTTGCTGCCACAGTGCGTTTGGCAGAAGGGCATGCCAGCGCTTTGTACCAACATGATGCAGGTGATTAAGTTATGCTATGACCAGGACTTGCTGTCAGAGGAATCCATATTGGACTGGGCTCGCGAGAAGGAGTGCGCTGGCCTGGAAGACCGCCGATTCGTGGACATGTGCGCAGATCTGCTGTCCTGGCTGGAGGACGCAGAGGAGGAGAGCAGCGGGGAGGAGAGCGATTGAGGCAACTTTGTGTACATGCCTCCTCTGCCGCACCCCTTGCCTGCTTAAGCACTGAGTGGCACCTGCACGCTTCTTTACGCTTTTGATCGTTTTCCTCCGGATCCGCCAGCTGTTTTGTGCGAGCACAAGCACGTGCGTAATGCCCTCTCTCTCCCCTTCCCTGTGAGGCATGACTGATTTGACACTCGGTTTGGCTGCCTTGCCCTGCTCTCTCCCTGGAAACGAGGCTTGTAGAATACATGAGCAGGAACCCAGAAGGCTGGCGTGGAGCACGCAAGGCGGGCACACCTACAGCTGGGAATCAGGCAGAGTGCCTTTGCTATGTAAAGTTGGCCCGTGAATGTTGGAGGTGCTCGCAGCACTGGAATAAGGCAGCACAACATAAAGCTGAGAAGGATTGGGGTCGAGGGTAAGGGGATGGAGAAAGTTTGGGGCTGGGGAAGTGTAAAGTTTACTTGACACCTCTGATCAAAGAAGCATCCCTTCCTGCCATTGCACATGACTGGAATCATTACAATGGACTGCCCTAATGAGCCCTGTGTCCATATGGGGCTACCAATCCGTGCTTGTTGCAAGAGTGACTCATGCGCAAGTTGTCAACACTGCAAGATACACGAAGCAAATCAGTTTGCAGGCCTGGAAAATCAGTTGTTTTGTTCGTAGGCCTGGCACTTGCGTATCACTACAAGAAGTATGGCACAGCTGCACGTGGTGCCATCATGTTGCTGTTCTCGTCTGTCTCTGTGAAGTACTTCACTTCCCGCTCTAGTGCCGAGTCAAAGCACAGAATTGAGGCCACGTTGCCGCAACGGTAGCAATAGTTGGGGGCCGACCACACAGTGACCAGCGACCTGTCCTGAAACATATATTTGAGGCCCTCCTGTAAGCATGGGTGGGCACATGACATCGGCCCTGTACTTCAAGAAAGAAGAAGCCGTGCTGTAATCGGGGCTATGGCAAGGCAGACGAACCGTCATGTTTCCAGGCCATGTGATGGGCCATGCCACTGCCTGCCACTGCTGAGCCCGAAGCGCCCCCGCAAGATGGCCATGCACCTCGCACCTGCACCAGCTGGTGTGCCCGGCAAATGAGCTCCAGGCCATTGACGGTGTTGAACTCGGTGGCCACTTTGCCGCCAAACAGCCAGCCTATGCAGGTGCATGCGTTAAAGTGGGCAGGTGTCAGCACAAGTGCCATGCCCGCCCCTGGGACTAGGACAGGCGTGGCCATTGCCATAACCGGGCAAACGTCCGTCACTAGTTGCTGCCTGCACGTGAGACGCTGGCTTCTCAGAGAGCCATGGCACGTAAGGGCAGAACCCCTCCACCCCCTGCTGGGGAAAGGCAGCCCCACCCCCATTCCCACCTGCCCCGCGCGGCGACACCGCCCAGCTCTCAATGTCCTCCGGGTCGGACCACATGAGATCACAGAAGGGGCCCTCGTGCGGGATTTCGCACACCCGATCGATCATGCGCACTTGGTCCAGCGTGCGCACGTCAGGCGACAGGCCGCCATGCACGCACAGCACGCTGCCGTCGATCACGGCCTGCGTGGTTGCAGGGAGGGAAGCCAACGCGGGATGGCTGTTCCTGTACAGAGCATACCGCACCGATTCAGCTGGCAGCGTGGCTTGGTGGCAGCAGGGAGCATGGCACCTGCATGGCGTGCCCTGGCTCACCGAGATGGTCAGGTAGTCAAACACCTCCGTGCAATAGCGCCACGCATTCGCGTTGCCGTACTTGCGCTGGCACTCGTCGTAGAAGCCATACACCTGCGAGGCGAGCCGGGCATGCCTTTCGGCAACATCAGACTTGCACCAGTCTGACCTGCACTGCCTACATAGTAGCCAGGCGGCCAGCCCCCCAGGGTTGCGACAGTTCTGCCCAGGACCGCACAACGTACAAACGCGCAGCGCACAGTTGCACGACCGGTCGGCACCCTGGCGGCTCTCCCAGTGCTGCCTGGTTCCGCTGGAACAGCCGCAAGGCTGCCATCAACCAGGCAACTGCTGTGAGGCATCCACCTGACATCCTCCCCACGACCGCGGCGTCGCTGCACCGCGCGCCGGCTGGCGCCCCGCGCTGCAGCCGGCCCATGCCCACACCTGGGTTATCTGTCGGCTCTCATGATTGCCACGCAGCAGCGTGACGTGTGCAGGGTGCGCCGCCTTGAGCAGCATCAGAAGCGTGAAAACTTCCAAGCTGTTGTAGCCGCGGTCCACAAAGTCGCCCATGAATATGTAGTTTGTGCTGGGCACCTGGCCGCCCGTGTCAAACAGCTTGAGCAGGTCATGGAACTGGCCGTGGATGTCACCGCATACCTGCAGCGGCAGTAATGCCCAGTGATCCAGCACAGGTTGCAACACCAGCAGTCCTACAGGGGTGTGGCCTACCCCAGGTGAGAGGGTGGTGTGTGTGAAAAAAACAGACACATGGGTGCCTGCGCCGCCTCCCTGCGCCTCCCTGCGCCGCCATCAACGACGGTCGGCTCGAGGGAGGAGTGTGTTGAGAGAAACCGCAGGCCCGCCAGCACTGCGGGGGCTCGGCCCTCGGCCGGGGCGTCACCGCGGTCGATGTTGGCCGCCGAGGGCGGCCCCTAGGCAGCCGACGATGGCCGCCGACCCGCTCACCGTCACTGGACTGCTCACGGGCTGCACGTTGGACTCCTCAACCAGCACCTCCTTCACAAGGTCGCACAGCGCTTTCAGCTCCTCCTCCGCAAGAAACTCCCCCCCGCGCACTTTCGCCATCCACTTCTCCAGGTCCATAGCTCTGGATGGCGAAAACGAGTTGCAGGCGAAGAAAAGTGTTGAAGTTAAAGCCTTCTGGATTAATAAAAAAACGGGTGGAAAGTGCGGTAGTCGCCGGCATGCCGCGGCAGTGGCTAGTTCGTGACATCGGAGGACCTTACAGTATAATGCCAGCCGGAGGAAAGCCCTGCATGCTGCTTGCCCTGTGCTTTACACCCCACCACCACCACCGCTCCTTGAAGAGGCCCAGACCACATGCCTGCCACATGCTGGCACCTGGCGGGGGGCTTTTGCATGTGCTCCATCATTCCACAGTCCTGACTGCAACCTCGTGCCCATGTCGCTCATCTGCCGGTCCACCAACAGCCCCGCCAACCCTTGCACATTGCATGACGCCCCTCACGCCTTACCGGCACCGCTAGATGTGTGGCTCTGGCCGACAGGAGTGGGTGGTGTTGCACGCGTCGTTTACCATTCGCAGCTGAACCTTACGAGCACCGTCGAACAATATAAAAAAGCTTCAGTTGACTCTCCCACGCCGGCTCTTGCAGACGTCGACAAGCTGAGCTTAGCAGGCAAGATCCCTCCTGGACCATACTCCCCGGATTCCCGTGCTCTGAGCGGTGGCCCCAGCTCGGGCCACAGAAGTAAGGCCAGACAAACTGGATTCTGAGATGAGGGTAGCCCAGTTGGCGGCAAACCGAAGGGGGGGGGGGGTGGAGAATTTTGTTCGTCAGTCCCTTTTTGTCGCTGGCTGCGGGACAGCTCCAAGGCCCTATTCCGTTGCCTGTACAGAATGCCGTGCAAGGTATAGAGGTCCTGGACACCTTGCGCACTGTACTGATCATAAGCACGGCAGGTTGACTGCCCTCGTTAAGCTGAAAGCTGACCCGAGCTGACGCGTGCAGTGCTGGCGTGCCCCCCGCTCTCCCCGCCTATGAGGGGCTGTTATAGACAATCACCCGCCTCACTCTTGCTGATGGAAGAGCATGGGCCCATCGATATCATCATCATGAATGGTTCCATAACCACGTACACCCCCAAAAGGGCATGGATGCCACGTGGCACGACACGGAGGCGCAGGGGCAGTTTCCGGTGGAAAACGAACCATGCACACCTCTGGCGCAGTCCCGTTAGCGGCACTGTCGCAGCTGCAGCCCTGCGGGCTCCCTCTTGGAGCTGCCACCCCCGTTTTTGTGCATTTTAGTCACATTTCAAAAGCTACGAACGAACCCAGGGGGAGTCGATTCCGATGGGGGGGGGGCTACCCTCATCTCAGAATCCAGTTGGTCTTCTGGCATTACGCACAGGGGTGTGGCATGGGCTGGCTGTGCGGTGGGACCCTAGGTTNGGGGTACCCTCATCTTAGAATCCAGTTTGTCTGGCCTAACTGGAGTTGATGCCCAGATTGTGTGCACACAAAGTACAACTACACATTGTGTGCACACAAAGTACAACTACACATTGTGTGCACACAAAGTACACTACATGATGTACAACTTGGGTAGTCAGATAGGGCGTCTGAGTCCTTTCCTAAAAAGGCACCGAGGAAGTGTTGGTTTCGCAACTCCTTGTTTCCTGAAAGACAGGAGACAGGGAGGTTTTGGCATTGTACAGCGTCCAGCCCTACCTGGCCCCTGTGCCTCCCCTGTGTCCATGTTTGCCTCATCAGGCACCGACGCCACACCCACACAACCTCGGTTGTACATACAGAGACATTGATCTCCCGAAGATTGACGAGCACGCCCTCCCCCTCACCACCCACCCCGAAAGGGTGGTTTTAGGACCAAAATTCCAGATCGTCTATCGAAAAAGCAAAACTGGGAAAAGTTCAACTCAGCACCCCGAGGAGCCCCCTGATGGTGTTATTGGACTTGATATTCCTTCTGGATCAGCACCCAGGGCACGTGCTTTGTGCGGCTTGGCCTCTGCAAAGGCCTGCCTTGTGTGCATACCCTACCAGCGCTGGACCGGTGCTTCGCCCAAGGCCTGGCTTCGCCCCATGCCGCCTCAAGTGCTGCTTCCAGTGGAGGTGCCGCTAACTAATGAGCTGAGCTGAGCTGTTGCCCACTGCTGTTGCGCTGGATGCAGGCTCGGGGCAGGTGCGGCTTGATATCTGACTGTGCCTCACGCTTGGCCGCGCCAGTGGCCCCGCCCCCGCCCAATGCCGCCCTGGCTGTTGCCAGCTTCCGCTGCCGTGCTGCGCGCTGCGTGCACCTTGGCCTTCTTGCTAGCTTTGCCTGCCTCCCGGTCCGCTGAGGGGATAGGCTGGTGGCTGGTGGGCTGTTCACTATGTTGTCTGCTGGTTCGCAGTAGCTGCACATTGCCTTGCTGCTTGGGAATGAGCCGCTGGTGTAGTACAGCCGCTCCACCGGGCCTCTTCAGTGCACCCGTTGGTCGAGCGTGCGCTGCTCTCCTGCCGCACAAACGCCCGCATTGCTCTGCTCGTTTTGCTCAGGGCCTGCCCGGGCATTGTGGGCACAACTGCGGGCCCCGCTATTCCAGGGCAAGCTGAGTGCGGTGAGGGTCACCCCTAGTTTCAGGGGTCTTATATACAACAACTATACAAGCATTTGACAAGCCTTGTCAGGAGCTTGTATAGTCGGACAGCCTACAAGCTCCTTACAAGCTGCTTGTCACCCCCTTGTTAACAAGCTCCTTGTCACAGCTTGTCACCCCCTTGTTAACAAGCTGCTTGTCTCAGCCGTATATACATGGGGCTCCCACTGTAGTGCCTGCCAGGCTCCCTGCTGTGCGCGCTGTGCCTGCTGTGCCTTGTTTTAAGGTTTGGAAGGTTACAAAGTGAAATAGGTATCAAGCGCTTAAAAACATGATAGCGTGCTTAGCATGGCAACCTCGTGCGCACAACAGCAAACGAAGGTGGCTGTTGTTTGACCGTCTGCCAAGAAGGGACGGCCCCTCTTGCTTCTATCAAGCGCGTCATGGGCGTAGCATAGATGGCAGAACTTAAAGGCAAAGTGGCTAGCCTGGCCTGGCCTGCGCTGTGCTGGAGCTCCCTTCTCGCATTCCCTTCGCTCGAATGGCTTCTGCTCCAACGACGCCTCTGAAACCTGCAGGGAATGCAAGCAGGCGGGAGGGGGAACAGGGTGTGACGTGAGCGGAGGCAGGCACAGAGCAGCTGAGGAGGGTTGTTGTGGGGACCCTGGGGCAGCGCTTGTGCGGATGCAGGCATCAGGCTTACAGTGACCTTGCACGACCTGCAACAGGTGCAACATGGCAGCTGCCTGCACCACTTACACCGGGGCCCTGCCGGGTGCAAAACGCCCGGAAGCCGTGTGAAAACCTGGCCCACGGGCATGGACCAGACGGGCGGGTGGCCGCTGTCTGAGGCTGCGCGCCGCCAGCTCGATGCACAAAGGGCGGGTGCCGACTAATGACCAAGGGCTACGGGCCGTCTAGCGTGGCAGCGGGCCCACAACAACTTTTGCGCCTGTTTCAAATCCTGCCAAATACAGCCTGCCACAGAACACTCACACCAGCAAACTCCCTGCTAAAACGCGCTGCGTTCCTCACACACCTGGTTGTGAGTCGAACGGCAGACAGGTGGCAGGGAGGGCCCAACGGTGCAGGGGCCTGCTGGTCGAGCCAAACCCAAAGCATTGAATACGTGCTTAGCCTGCAAGGAGGCAAGGGCAGGAAGGCATAGGGGGCAGTGCGTGATAAGGGTGCTAGTTTGGAAAACTGGGCGGCTGGAGGTTGCAGAGCGGCGCCAGCTGATAGCAGGGGGTTGCCGCGACATGGATGCGCCTCCCCCCAAGTCGCACCTTTTGGTTCCCATGTGCAACAGGAGCATGGTATGGCGTGCCGAGCGCGTGGGTGCCGGCGGTAACGTGCACAGCCTCAACGTGCCGCGACCTGCAAGCTGCAGGGGGCTGGTCGACCTGGTTACCGGGGAAGATCTCGGGCATGCTGTGGTGCGCCTTACGGACCCGGAATAGCGCACACGGCACCCGGGGCACGGCCGAGCGGAGCCCCGCCGCTGTGTAGGCGCTGGGTGGCGCAAAGAAACACGTGTATACCACCAGCATCGTGGCGAGGTGGAGTATGCAACGGGGTGCCCAAGTTGGCCCCAACTACCGCCTCGCCGCAACCACCGCCCCAGCAGGCTGAGCAGGCGCACGTGAGTCGTCCTGCTCCTGGCTAATTAGCCTCATGGCTTTAGCTTCTCCTACCTGAGCCTGTTACTGATTCAGTTTCATTTTGAAGTGTGAGTGGACATGGTCCCTCATGTGCTCAGCCGCCGGGCTTGAGCCACTACCGCTTCCTAATCGCGCCCCTGCTGCCACCATCCTCCCACCGCCATCTGCTGACATCACAAGGCACACCTTTGCATTTAATCGGCGTGGCCTCAAGCACGTCAGAAACTCAACAGTAGGCACTCCATGCATCCGATTACCTCCCCATGCTATGTGTGAGGCGGGGATGGCAACTGATGCACGCACCGCCTGTTGTGCCGCCCCAAGGCCAGAGCAGGTTGGGTGCTGCTTCCGTGATTTCACAGTTGCTTTGTCTTCCCAGGTGCAACATGCCAGTGTGGCATGTGAGGTTGTCCTGCAACAGGGATGCCGCAGGAGTGCTGCGAGGGCTATGAGCAGGAAAGCAACCAGACTTGGTTTCTGTACGTCACGTGTACTGCTTGTACGAGTGCACGGTACTGCAGGCTGCGGCCGAGTATACATGATGTTTACAAAGGTCCTTGTTTACAAGGCGCTTGTCATTGCCTTGTCGTGCATGAGAAGGTGTTGACAAGCTGCTTGTCGGCGCCGTGTCACCCCGCGACAAGGTGCTTGTTTACAAGGACACTTGCCTTGTCACGACTTGACAAGGTGTATTCAAGTTTCACGAAAACTTGGGACGCGTTCTAGAGGATATGCTTAATGCACAATATCGATCATTGCTTAATTTCGTGCTCTGCACAACTGCGTGTGCGTCAAGTGCATCCACGCCATGCAGCAGGTCCTACGACTGCGGGTGCGTCCCACCCCCGGCCTGGTGCTGCTGCTGTGCCTGCAGCCATTCCTGTCTGCGCTCTATTGGCATTGCCGGGGGCGCTGGGCCTGGGTTGCTCCGCGTGCAAGGTGCATTTGAGCTGGAAGGTGCTACACAAACCATGCCAGTGCCGCCCTGTAACCTCCACTGTCCTACAATGATCACGATATTCTCTCCCCGGTGCATAAACCTCCTGATTTTATGCGTATGCCTGGGCATCGCGGACGTGCAGGAGGTAACAAAGGTCCATCATTTAGAGGGTAGCACCAGCTGCCGCCGCTGCCTTCTGCCGTTGCCGCCACCTGCATTTCCACCTGCATGGGTGCATCTCCACCATGTCGGAAGCCATCTGCGTTGTTGGGCCGCCATCCTTAGGACAATCGCGATGCTCCGAGCGGTGGTTCGACAACAGCAACTGGTGCCCCGCCTGGCGGCGAGGGCCCTGGTGGCTCGCGGGTTGGCCACCGAGGTGCGGCGTTCTGCCTGCACTCTCCCGCATCCGCTTCGGACTGCTATCGCTGTGATGGATGCCGCTGGCACTGGCGCGTTTGTGCGTAGACACCCGCCAGGATTACCAACCCTGGCCGGTGGTGTCTTCTTTGCAGGAGAGCGTCAACGACGTGGTGATCATCGGTGGCGGGCCTGGAGGGTGCGCCGGTACATTCGCTGCTGCCTAGGGGGAGGTGGGGCGTCAAGGTGGGGCGGCGGCACGGCACAGCGGCTAGGCCACTGCCCTGGGCGCAGGCGACCATTGCTAAGATTGCACGCCTCTTGCCAAATGGGGTGCAGGTATGTGGCTGCCATCAAGGCAGCCCAGCTGGGGCTGAAAGTGACGTGCGTCGAGGGGCGTGGCAAGCTGGGCGGCACCTGCCTCAACGTTGGGTAAGCTGCAGCTGGCCAGCACGATGCCAAGGGGGAGCAGGGGCATGGCACCTGTTTGCTTGCATTGTGCCCTAGACCTGCCCAGCTGGCCTCAACAATTTTGCCCTCTGTTGCGTGCCCGCATCGCTGCAAGCTTTTCAGGCCTCAACCAGCAACACCCACGCTTGTGCCAGTGCACGCTTGGTTGACAACATGCGATTAGCTGACGACTCACGTGCGCTTGGTTATCTGCACTGCTCGTGCCCTCTGCAGATGCATCCCATCCAAGGTGATTGGACCTGCAGGTTAAAGCACAGATGCGGGGAGGGGCAGCACCGCCTTGGGCCGCTCGACCGCTGCCAAGCTTGCTTGCCCTCTGTTGAGTGTTGGGCGCGTGTGCCTCCGTCTCGAGGGGCTGCCCTGTCCTGCGGGGAGGATTGTGCCATTCGCCGCGATGAATCCCTGCCGCTGCAGGCTCTGCTGCAATCCACCCACATGTATGCCGAGGCGAAGCACGCATTCAAGAAGCACGGCGTGCTGGTGGAGGGCCTGGCGGTTGATGTTGCTGCCATGCAGCAGCAGAAGCTATCTGCAGTGGATGGGTTGACCAAAGGCATTGAAGGACTCCTTAAGAAAAACAAGGCAAGAAGGCGACAGGGCAGCAAAAGTGGTGCCTGGTCTGTCATTGTACGGTTGCGCAAAGAATTGCAAGGCGGTGCGCACACAGTGTATTGCAACTTGCTTAAACCAGCTTGGAACTGCCATGCAACCCTGGACACACCTGCATTCTTAAAAGCAACCTTGCATGTTGCCTGCAGGTGCAGTACGTCAAGGGCTGGGGCACCTTGAAGAGCGCGACGGAAGTGGAGGTCAGCATGGCCAGCGGTGGCGTCACCAAGCTGGCAACCAAGAATGTCATCATTGCCACTGGCTCGGAGGTGACGCCACTGCCTGGTGTGCCCATCGATGAATGCCGGTGCGCACCCACAGGCCATGGCATGCCTTGCCGCCTGGATGCATGTGTTGCCAGGGCAAGGGCTGTCTACTGTCCGCCCTGACCCTTGTCATTCTGGTTGAGGCATTCCCACCTGGAGCAAAGCTCGCATTTCATGCAGCTGTCCCGTGTTTTCCTCAACTTGTCGCTGCAGCATTGTGTCCTCAACTGGAGCCCTCAGCCTGGACAAAGTGCCCAACAGCATGGTCGTGGTTGGCGGAGGGTACATTGGGCTGGAACTGGGATCAGGCGCGTGCGTGTGTGTGCGTGTGTGTCGTTGGGAATTTTATGGGGAAAGGCAGCCTTTTTGTCTCAGCTGGGCAAGCAGGTGCATTGCTCCCCCTATGGTTTAGAGCCTGTGTACCTGTCTGCATGGACTTGCAAGCGCTCATTTCTCGGCGCTTCTGCCAGGCTACCTGTGGAAACACATGAGCATGGATGTGTGCCATGTTTGTTGATACTTTGCTGCAGTGTGGGCACGCCTAGGCTCGGACGTGACAGTGGTTGAGTACCTGGATCGTATTGTGCCAACCATGGTACGTGACGTTGTTGCTGCTTGAGGCCGATATTGTGGCTTCATGCAACTGTGGCCAATCCCGCTCTCGCAGAAGCACAGCCCGCTTGCCAGGAGGTTACTCTACTTGAGTCGCGTTTTGCAGGATGGAGAAGTGCGGCGTGCCTTCCAGCGCTCTCTGCAAAAGCAGGGCCTGAAGTTCAAGCTCAGCACAAAGGTAAGGCATGTTATTTACCACCTGCGCTTGGGACAGCTTGGCCACCGCCTGCAATCCTGCAGACCTGGCTCTTTATGCTTGTATCTGCGCTACAGATCGTTAGGGCCAAATTTTCACTGCACCTTTGCTTCACAGGTGGCCAGCGCCGAGGCCAATGATACTGGGGTGCGCCTGGCGCTGCAACCGGCGTCAGGCAACGGTGCCGAGGAGACAATGGTAGCTGATGTTGTGCTGGTGTCCACAGGTGACAATGAGGGGGGGCCCTGGTTGTAATAGAGATGGTGTCCAGCCTGGTAGGGCCGAAGAAGACGTCATGCAGACGAGTCGCACTTGGGGGCATAACTCGAGTTTGTCCAAGGCCCTGCAGCTGCCTTACTGCTGGTCCCTGCGATGTTTGCGCAGGCCGCAGGCCCTACACGCAGGGCCTGAACCTGGAAGGCGTGGGGGTGACTACCGATGCCCGCGGATGCATCACCGTCAACGAGCGCTTCCAGACGTCAGTGCCTGGCATTTATGCCATTGGTGATGCCATCCCAGGCCCTATGCTGGCACACAAGGTGAGCGTGGTGTCAGAAGCCTGGCCGGACGATGTCCCCTTGTGGCAGACACGCATGAAGCAGTGCAAGCATTGCAGTGAGTGGGCAACTGTCCGTGTGCACCCATGCAGGCTGAGGAAGATGGAGTTGCTTGCATCGAGCTGCTGGCGGGCCGCAGCGGCCATGTGAACTACAACACGGTCCCCTCCATTGTCTACACGTGGCCTGAGGTTGCCAGTGTCGGCAAGACCGAGGAGCAGGTCAAGGGAGAGGGCATCGACTACAAGGCACGTGTCCTGTAGCTGCCTTGTAGTTGCCTGCGCCACTGGCTGTGCAGCTGCTGGCATGCCACAGCTTGCCAAAGTGCACGTTGGTCTGCAGCTTGATCTCTCTCGCCTGCCTGCCTGCCTGCCTCTTCAGGTGGGGAAGTTTTCGTTCATGGCCAACAGCCGCGCCCGCAGCGTGGACGACACGGATGGGCTGGTGAAGTTCATTGCCGATGCCAAGACTGACAAGATCCTGGGCGCGCACATCATGGGCCCCAACGCAGGCAGGTGGCGCTGCATGTGCAGGCTGCCTGCTGTGTCAACGCTGCACCCGGAGGTCACCTTGTGCTAACGCTGCATGCGCAAGCTGCCTATTGCGACTACGCTGCATGCGGTGTTCCTTGATGTCTTTGGTGCTGGATGTTTGTCTGCAGGCACCGTGGGCACTTGCATGCACCGTGTTGGGTTTGCACTTGCCAGCCTCCAGTTTGCTTGAGAACTACCCTTGTGACCCAGTAGCTTAGGCAAGCTATGATGAAAGTGATGGAAAAAGAAAAGAAAAAAACTAAAAAAACTAAAAAAAACTATGGCCCATTCTGCCCCTGCACGCTGCAGGCGAGCTGATTGGGGAGTGCGTGCTTGCCATGGAGTATGGTGCTTCCACAGAAGACATTGCTCGCACCTGCCACGGCCACCCTACGCTTTCAGGTACTGCACGGGTCGCAAAAGGAAGGCTTGTATTATGCAGATGTAACAGCTGTTTGAAGTGCGACTCTGTCGCGTTTGTTCCTCTCGGATGTGCAGCATTTAATAAATTGCCGTGCTTCCTCTGCCATATGCAGAGGCGGTCAAGGAGGCGGCCATGGCCGCTGCTTTTGGCAAGCCCATCCATTCTTGAAGGGTGTGCGTGCCGTTCATGCAGCCCGACTACGGCATGATGCCCGTGGCACAGCCTCTCAACAGGCCAGTTGGGACCTCATTGGCCCTGTGCGCCGGTGCTTGCAACTTTCCACCGCTGTTTACTGATGCTGTTGCACGCTTGTCCTGCACGATCCCATGCACCTGTAAGAGCATGACAGTACAGGAATGTAATCATTTTTTGTGTGTGCATTATTTTGTCCTTCCTGCGGGCAGTTCTGATGCAGCCACAGCTCAACCATCTTGCACGGGCTGCTGCGTAGAAGAACGCATGCTGAGATGAGACATACGAGTCCTGGAGCAACCAGTGCCCGCCGTGTCCCAACCAGTGCACCCCCTCCCCGCCCATTCAAAAAGATCTTCGACGCACCAGGTGGTGCACAGCTCCACAGACGGACAGACCTGCTGTGTGCGCTGGGGCGGCACTGGCAGTGCGCCTCAAAGAGGTCACCCGATGTCTTTGTTGCGTACACATCCCTCACACCCCGTAGATTTGTGTATTCGCCCGCTGCGCTGCCCTTTGTCGCCGCAATGGACTCACGAAAGCCGGTTATCAAGTCGTCTGACATGGCGGAGGAGATGCAGCAGGACGCAGTGAACACGGCGGTGCAGGTGAGAGAAGGCGGTCTGCGGTGGGGCGCGCCGCCGCAAAACCGGTCCAGTCAACCCAAGCTTGCTCGCTTGGCCTCCCCGCTGCACAGGCGCTGGACAAATTTACGATAGAGAAGGACGTGGCGGCCTATATCAAGAAGGAGTTCGACTCCAAGCACAGCCCGACCTGGCACTGCATCGTGGGCAGGAACTTTGGTGAGTGGGCGGCGTCGGGTAGGCAGTGTCGGGTGGTGATTTTAGCTGCTCAGGCAAAAGAGGCACACTGGTGTGACACGCTCTTCTTGGAGAAGTGAAGTCAGCATGAGGGTACCGCCTCCAAACTGAGCCCACCCACCCCCGGACAAGGGCTGCCGTTTGCTGATGTCACCCCCGTCCGCCCCACTGGTCCCCCACACACAGGGTCCTACGTCACCCACGAGACCAAGCACTTCATCTACTTCTACCTAGGCCCCGTGGCAGTGCTTCTGTTCAAGAGCGGATGACGCGCAGCTGATGCGGCACGCCAGCACAGGAGCCCCGAGGTGGAAGAGGCGCAGAGCGCAGGGCAAGCGGGGAGCACAGGGGAACAGCAGGCCGGCACACATCATACATGGCCCAAATGCACGGAGCAAAGTTACATGCACAGGCCATGGCAGCTGAAAACCATGGGGAAGCAGGTGGCGCATGTGCCAATCTCGCAAGAGGCCTGGCAGCCGGCTGACCAGTGCGCAGGCATTCTGGCCGCGTGGGCAACAGGGTGCGCGCTGCGCTAGGGGTCCGCTTTCCGTCCAGCTGCCTGCTCCATTTGCAGCACAAATTCCGCTTGTAATGCATGCGTCGGCTGGTATGCCACAATGTGGCCTGTCGGCAGCCCACGTCCACCACGGTGGGCCAGGAGAGACAGATCTCCCTGCACCCAGGTGAGTGCGGAACAAGCAGGCAGAGTCAAGGAGTGAGGTGATATGTTTTCCTGCAGCATTCTCCCCTCCCCTAATTGTATACATGCCCTTGGGCGGCTCGTACTCTTTTTTTCGTTTCCAAGCACGCCCCCCCCCGCCGAAGATTTCAGGAAATCAGCACGTACGTAGCTGTTTGGCAAGTCAAAAAGTGTACCGCCAGGCAGCCGCCAGGGTGGCGGCGGCGCTGCCAAAACGCTTTAGCTCACTCAAAAGGGTCCTTACGCTTTCGACCATCCCGCACAGCTGCCAGAAACCCATTTCAGCTGACACCAGCAACGAACAACAAACTTTACGTGTTTAGCGCCGAGCCATTGCAGCGAATGACGTTGGCCGGCGGCAAGAGGTGGTGACAAAAGCAGCTCCGGCAGCAGCAGCAGCGACATTTTTAAACGGATTTCGAGGCGGCAGAGTCGGGTGCCTCTGGCAGCTATGCTGCTGCCAGGCGGGGGCGGCCCGGCGGCCGGGCGGCCCCAACATTCTTCATTCTTGCTTTTTGTATTCGCTCCTACCACTTCCTGATCTCCCTTTTCCGGGCTTGTGCTTTCCTATCAAATCGCACTCCGCGCTCAGCCAGCCTGTGTCTCCCCTGCTCCCCCTGCCTATAACATTGCACGGCGCTCAGCCAGCCTGTGTCCTGCTCCCCCTGCCTATAACATTGCACCTCTACGGAACCAGTGGCTACGTACGGAAACACTCCCCCCCCCCCCGCCGGCGGCGGGCCACCAAAGTGCCCGGAAACGGAAAAAAGAACACGAGCCGCCTTACCAGCAAGTCAACGACGGCATGGCGGGCTGCCTCATCCCTTGGGTACCGCACGAGGGTGGAGTCCAGCCTGGAGGCAGAGCTCAGGACGGGCAAGCAAATACATCAGAAACAGCAGTGGTGGCGCAGGCTCCCATGTGCACAGTGCTCTTGCATCCCACCATGCACCTTAGCAAGCCTGAGCACCCACTGTTCTGCAGCAGTGGCAAGCATGAACCCACACAACCAGCCCGCGTGGCACCAAGCCCGACTCACCAGTCATCCTGGGCAGCAATCAGGCTGACATACTCTGGGCCACCTTGCAGCTTGCCTTCCTCAAGAATGGCCCGCACTGCCTGCAATCGGTGGTGGCCACCGTGGGAGGGACAGGGAGGACCGTGCGCAGAGTCAAGTGCAAAGCGGGACTGTGGGGACCATCAATGGCGTTGCTACTGGCATCACCAGTGTTGGAGAGTGTGGAGGACAGCAACCTATCAGGCAGACCTCCTTGCATTGCTGCCTGCAAAATCATGCAGTGCTAACTGCTGTAATGACCTGCACAGACGGGAAGACCATGCGGGCTGGTGCGAGGGCAGAGCGGAAGTGCTCTCTAGCATGCTGCGCCATGTCTTCAGGGCTCCATGAGAACCACTGACGGCCAATGACTGGTGCCTCCGCCATGCAGTCAACGCCGACTGCAGGCAACAGAGGAAGCATAAACACCCAGTTGGCGTGCAAGGCAAGCGTGGCTAACTGGCACGTGCTTGTACGTGGCAAGCTCTCCCGGTCTCACAAAGTCCACCCCGTGCCTGGTTGCATTGGTCCACCCTCTATCAGCATGGTTGCCCATGCAGCAAAAAGACTGTGTAACAACTCGAAACGTTCAAGGCCACATCTCACCAGTAACGCGTGCAGTTGGCCCGGGGTAGAACGTGATAAAAGCTTCACCATCGCGCACCGTCAAAACCTGCCACAGATTTGGGGACGTCGCAGTTGAGATCGGACCAGGCAGGGCCATGCGTCAAGCTGGCCATAGGTAGGTTAGTCAGTCAGCCAATGCCTCCAAACAACACACCTCGTGCGGCGTCTGGATGCCTCTGGCAGCTGGGGCCTCCGCCGCTGATGGTGCAGGCGCAGCTCGAAGGCCACAGCGCTGCACCTCGGCTGCCCAGCCCAGGGCAGAGCCATCGACCACAGGTATCTCTGCAGACATGGACACAGGCGTGCATGTGCAGAGGTGCCGCACGTCTGTCCGCTGGAGTCGGCAGGGGGCTTGCATGGCTGCTTGAACATTTTGAACGGCAAGGGCACATGACATGCTGTGAGGTTGGGACTGGCAGCAGCACCAGCGCGACTGTGGAGGCATAAGCAGCAACAGTGAAGGAAAGACCGCTGCAGCTGCAGGGGTTGTAAACCAAGGAAAGCAAAGATGGCTCTGCGGCTGCAATATTTGTAAAGCAAAGACTGGCGGCAGCTGCAACAAAACTTGCCGCTGCCACCCTCCAACTCGATGCGTGCATTGTCGACCCCGCAGCACTCCAAAGCTGCCAGCATATGCTCTGCTCCCGAAACCTCAGCATCGCCTTGTGCCAAAACGCTGCACCAGCGCTGCCCCTGCTGTAGGTTGCTGACATGCGCAGCCAATTTGCCTTCGCCAGGCCGTCCCTCAAATGGCTGCATCGTGTTGAGAGTGGAAATCACGACCTACCGGTTACAAAGCTGGAGTTATATGCAGACCTGGCGTCAAGGACACATCAACATCGACACATTAACATCTGCTCGCCGCTCTGCACGCCCTCCTTGCAAGGGCCCGTCCAGGGCTGCCCTGCGCTCACCTCCTCGTCAGGCAACAGCTCTGCCTCGGCGTCAATGAACAGGGTGTCAGGTTGTGCAGAAGCCCGCTGTTGGAAGTAGTCTGCAAACGTGCTGGTGAAAGTGCCCTCCTCCTGGCACTGCACACGGCGGGGTGGGCGGCGTAAGGCATCCAGCACAGTATCTTCTATTCTTTGGGCTGACTGCTACCTGACTGCCACTTAGTGCTCGCTTGCAACGCCTCCATGCCTCTGGCCCACAATCTCTGGCACACAGAAGTCCCGGCAGTGTCAGCACACCTTGACAAAGTCAAAAAAGAGCTTGGCATTTGCCACCTCGCCGGCGGCACCGTGTGCCGCGGCCCCGTCGGTGTCTGCAGTCAATTTGCACATCTTGCTTGTCAGCGTCGGTATGGGGCTGGCGCTAGGGCACCAGTACAGGCGAGCCACGCCCCGCCATGCCCTTTCCACACTGCATTGCGCATGCACCGGCACCGCCCTAAGCAGCGCACCTTCCAGCTCCCGCTGTGCCGGCTGCTCCACCTCCCACAGGTGCTCATTGGTGCCGGGGGCCACCCGCACAAAGTAGCGGCCCTCGCCCGCAAACGCGGGCCGCACCCGAACAACTGCATTCTCGCCGGTGTGCAAGCCGATGCCGCCCAAGGTGAAAGACCGGCGCAGCGTCTGCTGGTATGGTGCAGGCTGCACCAAATGTGGTGGGGTGGGGGCGGGAGCGGGATGAGTGCTTGTGTAGCCCTCGTGCTGTGCCGGGCAGGCAGCCGAAGGGCAAATTTGACGGCAACGGCGCCCAGGCGCCTCACCTCTGGCAACGCCGATGACCTGTTCCTGCCGCTGCTACTGGTGCTCCGCTGATGTTGCTGAAGTTGTTGCTGCTGCTGCTGCTGCTCGGCTGAGGCTGAGGCGGCGGCGCGGCGGTGCGGCACGGCCGTGCACCCGGCCTTCCCACGGGACGTGCGCTGGGATTTGGGTGGCGCGAGCCGGGCGCAGTGGGGTGGGCTCTGCAGCACGCTCATTGCCGCTAGGCCATCCATCTGTTTTCGCAGAGGTTGGGCAGCGAGGTCGAGCTGATTTGCGCCCAAACATCGACTTGTGGGAGACATGCATGCATGTTTGTTCGCTCGACTTTGCATCTTTCCAGCCAGACGGGAGGAGAAAAAACCCTTTTCCTGCCACCCTTCTTCCACACCCTCGCTGTAGCCAGGATTTGCTTCCCCACCGACGTGAAGTTGACGTGAATCTATAACCAAAGGTTGAGTGTTGCGTGTTCCTCCCCGGCTTCTTGCTGCGCCCTCCGTGCCTGCCTCTTTCAGCAGCAGCAGCGCTGGCGTTCAGACGCTTGACACGCTCGAGGAGGCCGGTGCCCACCCTTGCTCCGCTTCTTCTTTTGTGCCCTCCTCTTAGGGCCCTGCAGCTTGAAGCGGGGCATCTGAACGGCGTAAGGCTGTACCCGCCCAGGTACCCGTCAGAGGAGGAGGGCGCGCTCCCAGGGGGAAGCCCGACCTGTCTGCGCCCCGCTTGGTGGCGCCTCCGGCCGCCTCTGCCCCCGACACCATGGACAGCACGTCTGCTGTGCCACCCTCCGGGCCACGTCCCTCCCCTCCGGGGGGGCCGGCTGCTGGGCAGGCACGCAGCGCGTGGGCGCCGCAGGCATACGGCGCATCCAGCCTTGCGCCTGGGGGCGCTGCGCCGCTGCCTGGGCCTGGAGTGTCACAGCCACCGCCTGCCCTGATGCTACGGCCAGTCTTTGGTCAAGGTGGGTGCAGGAAGGTCGTACAGAAGGAGGTGGTGTGGAAGTGTGATAGGATGGTAGGTCGTTTGGGAGAGGAACAGCAAATGGTCTGGACCCCATAGCCGCACCTGATCTGCTCTGCTGCATAGAGCGCACGGCTGGGCGTGCTAACATGCGTAACACGTGTTGCTTTTGCAGGCCTGGGACCGCCCGTTGCGCGGCCGCCGTCTGGGCCGCAAGCCGTGGTTGCACGCCCTGGCGCAGGATTTTCGGTGCCTGCACAGGCAAGCCCTGGCCATTGCGTTGCATGGAGGAATGCTTGCCCGCCTGCTCGATGTACGAAGAAGCACGGTGCAGCCTGGCTCTCAGCTGCCTCCACGCTCTTGCTGCAGGCGCGCCCAGGTATCCTCTTTCCACAGCAGCCGCGGACGGGCATCCCATTCCCGCACGTCAGGCCCCCCGTGCAGGGCAGCCTGCCGATGGTGAGGATTTGCCGTGTGCCCTGCCGTGCCCTGTGGTCACAGTCGGCAGCTGGCGGCATGGCCAAGTGTTCTGGAGTTGACGCGTGAGCTGGCTGTTCTGCAGGTCTTCGGAGCGCCGAGACCGATGCCAGTCCCTCGCCCAGCAGCTTTCCCGGCGCCACCACCGATGCTGATGCCGCAGCCACGGGCCCCCGGCGGTGCACCCCCGCCCAGGGTGTATGCCGTGCCTCCGCCGCTGACGGTGCAGCAGCCTGAGGCTCGGCATGCCCAGCTTCCCACCGTGCTGCATGCCCAGACGGGCTTGCCCTCTGCAGTGCCGCTCCCTTCGGCATGCAATGCCGCCGACGGGGTTGCGGCGCCTTCCCCCAGCGCTCCCAGGCCTGGAGCATTGGCAGGTGTGTGACAGTTGGGGCGGGGTGTGAGTGACGGGAGTGTCCACTATGAGATTATGGGCGGTTTTAGAGTTGGGCATGATGGTTCAAGATGGACAAGGCACGTCCCACACCCCTGTCTCCGTGCATCCATGCTGCAGTGGAGCTCCGCACATCTGCCAGGCCCGAGGAGTCGGCATCGGCAACCCGAGCGCCGCAGGCAGCGGTGCGACATTGTGCTGCCTGGCTCAGCCACTGTACAGAGATGCCGGCAGGTTCAGGGCCCTGCTGCTGGCGCAGATGGTTTGTACTCTGGGGATCATGCTGGCGACATTGCAACGCTGCCCTCCCGCTTGCAGGTGGGCCCCGATCTACCTGAGATGGCCGTCCAGGCTGATGCGCCCTCGTCATCCGCCAACAACCAGAGGAGCAGCGGCAGCAACAAGACATACAGGCAAGTCCCAGCACAAGCGACATCCGGTTGTGCTTGTCTGCAGTTCACAACCAAGGGCCCAGCTGTATATTATGAGATTGCATGCGTGTGTCCGTTGTTGCTGCAGGGGTGTGCGCCAGCGCCCCTGGGGCAAGTGGGCAGCAGAGATTCGCGACCCAACAGTAGGGGCACGCCGATGGCTTGGGACATTTGACACGGCAGAGGAAGCGGCGCGGGCTTATGACCAGGCTGCACGAGCAATCAGGCACGTTACTGCGGCGGCTTGCTTGCTTTTGAGGTGCTGCTCCGCGGGGAAGCCCGGCTCCCTTTGGTTTTGGACCGCAAGATGCCCGGCTCCCTTTGATGTGGACCGTTCCTGCCCTGTATGCAGGGGTGTGCATGCCAAGTGCAACTTCCCTCTGCCCGAGGAGGAGGCCTACCAAGCGCAGCTGCTGGCATTGCAGCAGGAGTCGTGGCAGCGTGGCCAGACCTCCCCAACCGCGTTGGCACCGAGGGGAGCCTCGCAGGCAGCCTTTAGTGAGGCAGTCTGCATCCCGTGCGGCGAGCAGCACCCCAGCCAACCACGCTCGGCAGTGCAGGTGAGCAAGGATCCTGGGGTGTAGGCGAGCATTGACATGTGTTGCAGCACGATTGAGAATCCCCAGCAACATGGCAGACATGTCCTAGCAGTGCGCTACGACATGTGCCCGACTTGTCCCGGATCACGCAGGCAGGCAGCTTCCAGTACACGTAAAGAAACCCCCCCCAGTGCAGCGTACTGACCATGCCATTTCCTGCTATTCTTTTGCAGGGGCCGGAGTGGATGGCACAGTCGCTTGGGAAGGGCGGACTGAGGTGCGTGAGCACATTGTTATCCTGCCATGCCCGCTGTGCATCTGATGGGTCCACCCTCCAGCATTGCTGACTTGGTGTGCCTCCTGGATGTTGCAGCCTGGGCACCTCTCCCATGATCCGGAGCTACGACATGGGCTACATCAGCACCCGCATGATGGAATGCGAGGATGCTTTCAGCGACATGGGCAGCCTGAAGCAGAACCTGGAGCTGCCGCCAGAGTATGCGTACGATGATGGTGAGACGCTTGGCTGGGGAGCTCCGTCGTGCGCCGCAGTGATTCTCTGGTTGGCCATCTCTCATATGTTGTTTTGTTGAGGCACGAGTGGGAGTGGTGGAAATGCATGGGAGTGTGCAGCTTGGGGATTGACGGCGCTACTGCTCTCAGGTTAGCACTGCGCAAGGGATTACGTCAAAGCGTGTTACCGACACCACTGTCTCATGGCCGCAGATGAAGATAGCGAGCTGGACGACGCAATGGTGCTGGGAAGCACCCCGACGTTTGGAAGCACCCCACGGGGGTGAAGCAATGTTAGCCTGTAGTCAGGTCCTGTAATAAACTCGTGTATCAAAGCGGACTGCGTGGTAGTCAATTGCCTATCAGACACATCAGGAGGTTCATCAACTTGGGAGGTGTTCACGCAAAGTTCAGCAGATTCAGCAGTCAATGCTCACATGCACATTTGCCACATCAACCGCAGAATTACCTGCGCGTTTCACAGTCACCTGCACATTGCAACCTGCAGCTGCCTGTATTTTGTGAACTTTCTTCTGGCATTGTCAAAAGAGTGGCATCGATTGACACCTGTGAAAGGCAAGTGAACAGGTCTTGATGTCTAGTCTAGTCTAGTCTAGTCGTTACAGCTTTTCACATCCCCTGAAAGGGGATTCAACTTCAGGACGAACCAAATCCTGAGAGGTTGACGAGGCATGCACCACAAGGCCCTGAAAACATGACAACAGGGTCTAAAAACAAACTGGCTGTGTGAATCAACGAAAGTGTGGGTGCAGCACCGGGGGATGTATGAGTGGTCTAGCTGCTGATAGAGAAGTAATTGTTCCATTGCGATTTGCTGGCTGCGGCTTCAAAGAGGTCGGGGCGGCCCTCGCACAGGCGGCNGCTGATAGAGAAGTAATTGTTCCATTGCGATTTGCTGGCTGCGGCTTCAAAGAGGTCGGGGCGGCCCTCGCACAGGCGGCGGAGCTCAGAGCGGGGGATCTTGGCAGACACGTCAGCGGCATACATGGACAGGAGAGAGGGGCGCGTGCGGCTCTGTGGTCTTAATGTCGCTGCGCTCCTGCTCCTGCAAGCCCCAACCAACTTGACCGCAACACTGCCCCTGTACTGAGTGCATCTCGACGACGGTCCAACCTAGCCACTGCGTCCCCTCTCTGTCTGCGCTTGCGCCACATGCGCCTATATGTCGGTTGACCCAGGGTTACAAGTAGTGCAAAGCTGGTTGGCTCCCTTCCGGCATTCACATTTGCAGCCGCCGTCGTTTCTTTGCCTATCTAGGGGAAGGCATCAGGCTGCGGCTGACCAACCCATACAGCCCAAACCAGCGGCGTCGCCCAGATTTTGCTCGGAAGGAGCGGGCAGTGCGAGACATGCTGGCAGCCACCGGGGCACAGGCAGAGCAGCTGCTGCGGGCCCGGGCAGCTGCGGGCCCGGGCCCGGGCAGAAAGCCTGCCCCAGGCCTGGCTGGGCAATTTGCGGTCAGCAACAAGCCCGCAGAATGTGCAGTTCATGCGGCAACAGGTGGCAAAGGCACAAGGGAATGGCACGGCGGTGCGCTGGAGGAAGGAATGGGGCGAGCCGCACCAAATTGTGCCACTGGGCTGCGCGGTGCACCCCAGGGATGGCAAGCAGCGCATGACGATCGCCCCACTGCTGCTCAACTTCCACGAGCAGTATGAAGGCGTCAAGCAGGAGCACCTGCTGGATGTGGAGGATTACCTGCGGTCCGGGTTCCACATGTGGAAGTGGATGCCAAGGCAGGCTACCACATGTTCTTCATCCACCCCGACTTCTGGAAATACCTGTGCTTCAGCTGGGAAGATGAGGTGTACTGCTGGACGTGCCTACCCTTCGGCCTCCAGTCGGCCTGCCGCACGTACAGCGTCACCCTGGGCGCGCTGCACAGGCTGGAGCGGCAGCATGGTGGCCTCCTCAGCTTTGTGATTGATGACAAGCTGGGGGCAGCACGCAGCCTGCCCGAGGCCTGCTTCCGCAGCCTGGCTGGGATCAAGATGATGATAGCGGCAGGGATGTTCTTCAGCCTAGAGAAGTGTGAGCTGTGGCCAGTGCAGCTGCTCCGATGGCTGGGCCTGCAGCTGCACACGGTGCCCATCGTGTTCTACAGCATCCCAGAGGACAAGCTGGAATACATTCACAGCCAGATTGCAATTGTCAACCTGTTGAACACGGGATGCAGCGATGCACGGCAGCTGGCCAGCCTGGCAGGCCTGCTGGTGTCAGTGGCGCCCGCAAACCCGCTGCCCCGCCTGCTGGAGCGAGCCCTGTACCTCGTCATCAAAGAACACGCCACCTGGCGGGACAGCATGCCGCTGCCGGGTCAGCTGCAAGCATTCCTGCAGTGGCTGGAGCTGCTGCTGCGGCCGGGCACAGCCACGTGCATCAATGGCAGGTGCTGGCTGAAGGAGCCACGTGCCATGGGGAAGCTGCAACTAGTGGTAGACGCGTCAGAGATGGCCTTTGCAGGCTGCCTGCTGGAGGGCGGTAGCGTGGTGCAGCCCATCCAAATCCGCTTCACAGCAGAGCAGCTGGCAGCAGTGCGGCAGCAGGCATGGGGCAGCATCGGTCCAGCCTGCTGTGTTTCCCCTGCTCCTCCTCCCTGCTTGCAATCCTGGCGTACACTTTCCAGGGGTCTTTGTCGCACTTCGTGTTGCGGAATCAAGACTGTAACTCTCCAAAAGCAAAAGCAAGCAAGCACACCACGGGAGACGCGGGGGCTGCGCCTGTGCTGCGAGGCACTAGAGGGTAGGCCAGAGATCATGCAGCGCCTGCAGCACACGCGGCTGCGCATCATCTGCGACAACCAGGGAACGCAGCATATTATGGACAGCATGGGAGGAAACTCCTGGCAGCAACTGCACGACGTGTTTGCAGTGTACAGCTGGCTCCTGCGCAACGACATCCAGCCTGTGTTTGCGTGGCAGGCCCGGGATACCCAGGAAGTGCAGCTGGCAGACAGCCTCTCCAAGAAGGACGACGTGCACGACTGCAAGCTGCGGCGCACAGAGTTTGAGAGGCTGTGCAGCAGGGTGCTACCGCTGGAGCAGCAGCTGCGGCTGGGCAGCACAACCTGGGGCGAGCCCACAGTAGATCTGTTTGCCTCAGCTTGGGCCCACCACTGCAACAGGTTCTTTACCCCCTACCTGTGCAATGGAGCGGCAGGCACGGATGCATTCACGGCTGACTGGGGGCAGGAGCGGCTGGCCTACATCTTTGCTGGCCCGCTGTTCCCGGCAGGCAGGCTGCTCAGCAAGATCATGCACGACCGCTGCAGTTGCATCCTGGTGGTGCCACGCTGGCACAAGTACTGGGAAGCTCTGCTGGTGGGCCCGCATGTCAGGGACAGCGTGGACCTCAAGTACTATGACGGCCTGCTGGAAGCTGGCCCGCTCATGCCGGCGGCCAAGCGCAGCATGCGGGTGCCCCTGGTTGCGTACCGCATTGATTTCACGGGCCTGTGAGGCGGGCTGTTGAGGCGGAGGTTCATGTAACGAGCACACACAAGGATACATTTCAAGGGGGACACACGTGAAGGACACAGACATGAGACACGGGGATCTCTAAAAGACAGCACATAAATCATCGTGGCTGCACTGCCAGCTGTCACTGTAGGCGCCGGCGCTGTCGGGGAGGCGCCCCAGTTTCCCTGGAAATGTCCAGGTACTGCAGAGTCTGAGGGCCACCAGGGTTCACATGCTGCAGCCGCGCCCCTGCCTCGGCAGGGGACTTCCCGCACACCTGATGGTCATGAATGACAGTCCCACGCCGCAGGCCATGGGAGGTGTGGGGAATGCCAAGCCGGTGCAGGTGGTGCTGCAGCTGCTTGTTGATGGCGTCGGTGCTGAAGGGGGCGGCCTGGAAGCACGAAAGGTTCCCGGGCTTCAGTGGGCGCAGCAGGTACCCATCCAGAGGCACAGGTACCCACTGGTACACCTGCAGTCAAGGGCAGGGGCAAGGAGGAGATTGGCAACGGGAGCGGGGTAGCCTTAACAAAGTGTTGTTCTACATGTGTGGCTCGTCCACTGACCTGCAGCAGCTTGCCAAGGACATAACTTGCAACATGGGCACAGGATGCCCTTGACAGTATGCAAGATTGCCCAGGACATTTAGCTCGCCCACTAACCTGGAGCAGCTTGTGCAGCAGCCGAAGGAAGTCCCGGTGCTTCTTAGACTCAGGCAGAACCTCCAGAGGCAGGCTGCCCGCTCGCCGCTGTTGCGTGGGTTTAGTGCCGTTGGGGGCATACTGCCACTTGAAGCCAGCTGCATAGCCGAACTCTGCATGCTGCAGCCCTGACAGCAGGGGCCCGCCACGGCGGTCCTGTAGGTCAGCTGCCCTGGGGCTGCCAGCATTGATGCCCCGCACGGCTGACTCCCATGCCAGGGTGATGCTGCACAGGTCCCTCAGCAGCAGCATAAGGGGCTTGGCTGCCTGGAACCGGCGGACCTCAGGCATGTCCCGCTGCTGGACTAGACCGCCCAGAAGGGACAAGGCCTCCTCGTACAGCCGGCGAGTCAGCGAGTCGTACTCAGGGAAGGTGAGGGATCGAGCCGACCGCTCGGCAAAGCCGAGGCCCCATGCCTCCTTCCGGTAGGACGCCTTCAGCTTGGTAATCAGGCTATCCAGGCAAGGATTCCCTGCCTGCGTGGGGAGAAGGAAGAGAGCGCGAGCAGCAATTCAGTATGCACAGGGAATGCACTGCATGCTAGGCATAGCATGGCATGGGAGCATGCCATGCATGTCACGTCATGCACTATGCCTGCATACCACAGCATGCCTGTCATGCGGGGCTTGACATCAAGCTATACATGAAACGCCTGAAGTGCTTGCGAAAAACATACACAGGATTGACATAAACGTGCACTGCAGCACTGCATTCAGTGCACTGCATGCCAAGCCTGCACGACGAATGCAAAGCACAGCACAGTACCTGGCGCGCGTGGTCGTAGGTCCCCTCACGACCAAGCCGCTTGAACAGGCCACTCAGATGGCTGATGGAGGTAGCAAGGTAGGACGGCGCAGCGTGCACTCCGCCGTCCTCCAGCACAGTGGAGCCGTGGTTGGGCAACCACGAGCTCTCGAAGAACACCGCTACGTCCTCGGGGGTGCAGTTGTACAGCGTCACGCCCCGGGCCAAGCTGCGTGCTGCCAGCCAGTTGGCGAACTCGGATGCCACACGGCAAGCGGCAGCTGCTGTTCCTGGCTGCGGGTGCCGATGCTGCAGCAGAGCCTGCAGCCGAGCCCCAGCACTGAACTGGTGCAGCATGCCCGAGGTGGGGGCAGCAGGGATGGACCCCACACTGTGGCTGGAAGCTGGGCAGCTGGCCTGCAACCACAGGAGGTGGAGGAGGGGGGACAAGGGCAGTTGGTTAGCGCCACCGACAGCACGGCTGGGCACCCAACTGGCAGGTGTGGGGTGAGACGGCAGTTGGCCAGCCCTGGCATGAAAGGACGAGCCGGGGCAAGCCAACTGGTGAGTTGGGTGGAGGGCAGGCAGACGGCTCAGCAAGCAGCCAGCCAGCTGATGGCAGGTATCTGGGCCGCCACTAGCTTGCAGGCTCTCCCCATTCATTCATTACGGCTTCCCTGGCTAGCCCTGACAGAGGCTGTAAGCAACGAGAGATCAGGGGCGAGGAAGAATGACAGTGATAGGTACCAGGGATAGGAGGGAGCAGACAAGGAGGGTTAGTGCAGGCGGCTGACGTGGCACGCCTGCGTCAGCAGCACTCTATCAATTTAGTGTGATAGAGGGCATGCTAGGCCTGCTGGGCTGGGGCAAGCAGCCTCCAGAGAGACTCTCAGCAGGCCTCAGCCACTGTGTTAGGGCTACAGGGGCAGGCCGAGCCTTAAAGCAAGCAGAACCCACCCACCCACCCCTATGCCCACCAGTGTGTGCAGGATGGACCCATACTCCCATACGGAGCATGGCAACAAGGGACTTGAGCCTCCTGCAGGGGTGGAGGGCAGGCAGACGGCTCAGCAAGCAGCCAGCCAGCTGATGGCAGGTATCTGGGCCGCCACTAGCTTGCAGGCTCTCCCCATTCATTCATTACGGCTTCCCTGGCTAGCCCTGACAGAGGCTGTAAGCAACGAGAGATCAGGGGCGAGGAAGAATGACAGTGATAGGTACCAGGGATAGGAGGGAGCAGACAAGGAGGGTTAGTGCAGGCGGCTGACGTGGCACGCCTGCGTCAGCAGCACTCTATCAATTTACAGTGTAAGAACGGCTGCCCAGGGTTATTTTTAATTTTTTTGGTAGTGAAACTGACGTGCAGAAACGGAGCGCAAGCCAAAAAATTCTGCAATGCAGAGATTTTTTATTTTTATTTTTGCCAGAGGCCGCACGCGCAGCCCGCCGGGCCGCCAGGCCCGACACGCCGTTCCCGGGGGCCGGAATCCGTTCCGCGCGTTATGGGCACAAACTTGGACCGCCCCGCGTAGACTTTCCCGCGGAGGGCATGTACTGCGTGTGTACTGCAAGTTGAAACTAGATGTGTGGAATACAGTCGCTCTCCACATACATTAACACTGGCATGCATCAGCGCGAACACCAGGACGTTGCGAAATGGAGGGGCAGCGACAGCTTCACCTCGACGAGCTAACGGCGGCGGAGACGCCGCTGTCTCGACGGGCGGAAGTCCTCACGTCGTTGAAAGACCGGTTTGATGCCCTGGTGGCAAGCCAGCAGGGGCAGGCAAACGTCGCCATGATTGTGCCCGCGCTCTGCGAGGCAAGTTTGTCTTTCTCCGCTGTGTCTGTGCATCTGCGGTGCACCATTGCTGACACTCGCTAACACTTTAAACCCAACGATTTGATTT
Source organism: Chlorella sp. ArM0029B (assembly GCA_002896455.3). Lineage (NCBI taxonomy): Eukaryota > Viridiplantae > Chlorophyta > Trebouxiophyceae > Chlorellales > Chlorellaceae > Chlorella > Chlorella sp. ArM0029B. The sequence continues at coordinate 568,504 of JTEE01000132.1, forward strand.
AAAATGCAGCTGCTCGGAACTGTAGCCCCGCAGCAGCCACTTGCCGAAAGCATGGGGAACAGGCTTCGTCACACTGCGATTGAGCTACTGGGGCGCCTTGTGGTACGCATGGATTCTGTGTTCCTTCTATCCAGCAGCAGTGTGGCAATTTGCCGTTTGGTCTCAACGTAAGCATGGCCTCCTTTGCAGGTGGCGGACCTGCCCAAACAGCTGGTGCCTCAGATGGTGACCGCTTGTCATACTATTTTGGCATCCGACTGCGAGGAAAATGGAATGGTTGCTCAGCGCATACTTTTTGAGGTGCACAAAACGTACAAGCAGGTTCTGGAGGAGCAGAGCAAGCCTTTCTTCACCTGGCTTGAGCAGGTGAGGTCATTACAGGTGTAAATTCTGGGCACGTTCACTATTGCAAAACGCTCCCAAACTTTGCTTGGCTCACCCATCTGCAGCTCTATACCAACTTACATGAAGAGTACTACAACACACTCGAATCAGATGGCAGCCTTGATAGTCAGGTCCCTGCCAACCGGTCCTTCAAGCTTGCTTCAGAGGTTGCGCTCATGATAGTCTTCTTGTTTCAATGCTATCCGCGACGGTTGCAAGAGCACGCAAGCTCTCTTTTACCTCTCATGGTGAAGGTAGGGCTTGCTTGCCATATGTCAGCCCCACTGCAGTAATTGGGCTATTGGCCATAAGAACAGCCTACATCTCGAATGCTTGCACTGCAGGTTGCCTCCATTCAGGGACCGAGTCTTGCAGATGTTGTTCAAGCTAAATTGTCCATCTATAATGACTTCCGCATGGCTCAGATCAAGTCTCTGGCCTTCTTGACGGTCATTGCTCGCAGCCAGAACCTTCAGCCTCTCATGCAGCCACATAAAGACGCAATCTGTGGCGCCATTGTGCGCGTGATGCAGACAGTGCCGGACGTGCTGTCCACACGCAAGGAGCTGCTCATCGCATTGCGCAACATCCTCCCCACACCCTTCAGGTTCGGTTGGTGCCCACGCATCTCAAGTGAGGTCATGCATGCACCGCGATGATATTGAATTATCAATGCTACGTTATGCTGGTAGTGCAGGAGTGGCCTGCTGCCGAAGATGGATGTGCTGCTGGATGAGCGGGTTCTGTTGGGTGCTAGGTGCGTGGTGTCTTGCTGGCAAACAGGAAAATTTATGTGGGAACAGCATAATTCAAATACGGGGCCTGGTGTTCTGTGCATTGTTCAAGTCGTTCTTGCAACTCTAACGTTCAGGTCCACTCAACTTGCAGTCGGACCTGCATAGAGGGTCTTCGTCCGCTGGCCTATTCCACGCTGGCAGAGCTGGTGGCCAGCTGCAAGTCTGAGCTCAGCTTCGACCAGTTGGCTAAGGTGGTGCACATCTTTGCTCGGTAAGCAACTCGGGCAGGCTGGCAGTACGTCTTCCGAGGATGCATACCCTCAAGGGTTGTGTCAGGTCACGACTTCACAATCTCGTGGTTCAATGGTGTGCAGGATTGCGCATGATTGTACCATTCCAGCAGTCTTGCAGAGCACGAGTCTGCGCTTGCTGTACAACCTTATTGAAACCATCTTCCAGCGCCGGGCGGACGTGCGCACCTCGGAGATGTACCGAGGGCTGCTGTCCAGCGTCCTGGAGTGCTTTGTGCGCAAGCTGGGCGCCCTCCGCTGTCAAGTTGGGCGCATTCTCAAGTAGGTGGTGCGGTGTTAGGAACCTTCCTGTACGTGATAGCATAGTTCTTTACCGAATGGACCTTTGAAGCCCCAGACTCCTTTGCCGTCGTCTGGCCCTCTTGTGCAGGGAGGTTGAGGCCAGCAGAGCCGGCATGTCTGAGGGCACCACTCAACAGGCAGCCGAGGGAGACACTGTTGAAGCTGTGGATGCATCAGAAACACTGGGTGGCGTACAAGGCCAGCTAGGCGAGGCGGTCCAGGTGCGTGCAATATTTTCGGGGGTTTTCCAAATCCCCGCAGCTCCACACAACCTCTCCATTACTGCTCTCCGCCTACGTGACGCAGCTATGCAGTTAATTTAAAAGGGCAGGGAGGGGAGGATAGGTGTGTGGCCTAGCACCTGTTGGGCTGTCTCACCTGTGTATATCCCCTGTTGCAGGACTGCTTCCCTGTGATTCTGCCCACACTTTCCAATGGGCCCAGGGACAAAGAGGTGTCAGAATATCGCAGCCTTTTGCAGACGGTATTTTCTTGCCTCAAGTCGGTACTTTACTGCATGGTGGCGTTCCACACAAACCGAGGCTTGCAGGCACCAGTGAGTAGCTCTAACTGTAATGGCGGTTGTACTACTGTATGCACTGGTGCAACCGAGTGCACTTCTTGCGCAGCCATGCCTGGGTGAAAACTGCAACTTGTTCTCTGCAAGGACTCCTCTTCGTGCCTGCAACCATGTAGCTGGATTTGCCCTGCCATGCAGCTTTCGTTTCCTGTCAAGACGTGGAGTGTGCGGACAGGAGACGTGCGCATCGTGAGCCGCCTCATCACGTTTGGTCTCCCCGCACTGTCTTTCTACGAGGCAGTGCCGCACGCAAGCGTGGACATGCGGGAACAGTTTGCCGACCTCTTCACAGTTCTACAGGTTGGTGGCACATGCTTGTACTCATAGTGTTGGCAGATGGGAGGATGCCGTCATGCCTCACGTATGTAAGGCGGCAGCTATTCTTTTTTTTCACTCCGGACACTTTGTCGGGCCGCCGTCAAGGGGGGGGGGAGGGGGGGTTTCCGTACGTAGCCACTGGTTCCGTAGGGGCACCATGTTGTGGGCAAAGGAGCTGGGGAGCTCTAGCTTTGCATACCCAGAAGCGTTGTCAGACAATTGAGCACCAGTCACGGGCAAGAGACAGTGGGAAGTGGGCGAGGGCGACCAGAAACACAAATGAGGCGAAAATGGCACAGCCGCCTTTGGGTGGGGGTGGCCACAGTAGCGCATTCTGTGATAACTGCAGTGCTTCAAGACGCTCCCCGCTTGATGTATCTGGTACTGTTCTGCTGCCACGACCGCTGGCTGGTGCTAACAGCAAAAATCCTTTTTCGTTTTTTTTTTTCTGCTTCCATTTTCATTTCATTTTTTTCTGTTTCTTTTTTCTTTTTTTAACCTGCCGAAATCAGCTACGTACGTGCATGTTTTCCAAAACTTTAAGCGGGGGGGGGGGGTCCGGAGTGAAAAAAAGAATAGCTGCCGCCTAACTGCTTGATGTACATGTGCAGGATGGGCGCGATTTTGCAGACGTCGTGTCGCCCAAGCTGCCGTTCATCTTTGAAAAGGCTGCAGAGAGTCGCTTCTACCTGCACGTCATCCGGCACCTGGTGGAGGGGGACACAGGTTGGTATCATAAGATGCACGCATAACCAGTTGAAATGTTGCCTTACCTGTGCCCACCAGGACTTAACCCCGCTATTCCTCGTCCGCCTGCAGCCGCCCGCTCGGGGGTGAATCGCTACATGATTGCGCTGCTTCTGCAGTTCATTGTGGCTGAGAAGAAGCTAGATGCAGCTCAGGTGGGAGGGCTGAGCCTGTTGGCCTTTCACTGTCCTGTGCGCATGTGTTTACGGGTCTTTGTGCATGGGAGGTGTTGGTACGCCGACCTTGTAAAAAGGAAGTATGGTAAGGAGTTTTGGTAATCAAGATTTTCGGACATTTCTCTCTGGGGCGCCGCTCGGCGGGCGCGCTGAAAGTGTCTTGATCCCTAGTTAAATCTGCGGCGCTGTTCTTGAAGCAAATCACGTGACCTCGGCGCCGGGGGAAAAGTCACGAGTGCGCGTGAAAATTGTTTCCGCGTTCCCGCGCGGCCGCGGCAGCCTGTGGGCGGGTTACGATGTGGATTCGTAACTTCAACCTGTAGCGCACCATGTGATGCGGCTTTAAATGTGCATTTGCAGACAGGCAGGCACCTGCCGACGTGGCACCGCCAGCTGACCAGCTGCTGCTGGCGCCGCTGCCGCTGTTTCTGTCGTGCTTGTAACATCAGCATGGCAGATCTAACGGAAGTAAAAATCCTGGTTTGCGTGCTTGCACTATGCACGCGAATTTCTTCTTCTTACTAACGTTCAGGAATTGCCAAGTGCCTGCTTTGTTGCAATGCAGGACGGCGAGTCCCAGTCTGGCCAGCTTGTGGTCGACGTGCTGGAGATGTGCTTCGCCATGCTGCCACGCATCCAACTGCTGGATGTGCAGGTGAGCATACCGCTGGATGATGAAGCCTGTCTGTGGCTTGGCTTACTGCCATGCTGGCATTTATTCACGAGAGTGTGCGTGTGTGTGACTCTCCAGACAAGCGTGAGCTTGCTTGTTGCATCCATCTGCTCCGCGTCTCTTATGCAGAAAGCACAGCAGCTTGCACAGCTGGGGATTCCTCTGGCTGAGCGTGTCCTGCTGCCACACATACTCGAGATCACCAAAGCCCTTTACGCGGGCCTGAGTTGGGGCAGCACAGGACGCGAGGTGGGTTTGGCACCGGGCTTAGTTTTATGACAATTGTGCGGTTGCGTGTTGCTACACTCCGTCGCCCACTCTTCAACAAGATAGAGATGCTTTAATGCGCTTGTTCAGTGGAGTTGTTTGATTGATTTATGGTTGATCATTGCCCATCACAGGCCTGCATGCGCTTGCTGCGCTCCCTGTTTTACAACATGGCGCTCGGGAAGTTCTTGGACGTCCAGGCGGCGTTTGGTGTGAATGGCCTGCATGCCAAGCTTGTGGATGCTTCACTGGACCTTCTGCGAGGACCGTCTGCCACGCCCACTCAGGTTTGCAGCAGCGTTCTTCTCTGCCCTCACATTGCTGCGAGCTATTGGGCGCACTCGCTTGACAGGGACTGCAATGTCATGTTGCAGGAGGAGCTCGCGGCGGAGCTGTGCCTGCTGGCGCCTGCACGCCTGGAGCACCTGATCCCGCCGATGCCACGCATGATGCATGCCGTTCTGCGCGCGTTGCGGGGCAGCGACCAGAGTGTTTCGGTGGCCTTGAAGGTGCGCAAGTTGCTCAGGGTGCAACACGGCTGTTCACCTGTATTCCTTCATTGTGCAGCCCAGCCTACCTTAGCTTTTTCAAACTTTCCAAAGTTAATGCCACCTTTTCAAGTGCTTCTTTCTGTCTCTTGTGCCATAACTACACTTGCTTGCCTTCATGGTTTCTTATATGGACGGCCGCACCCTGCCGCACCCCGCCGCAGGTGCTTGATCTTTGGGTTGATTCTTTCAACCCCGAGTTCATTGAGCGCAGCATGGCAGGCGTGATTCGCGACCTCATGCTGGCCCTGTGGGCGCACATTCAGCCCCATCCCAACCCCCACGGGACCAAGGCAAGTGCCGCTGTGTCTGCCCAAATAGAAATGAGTGCAAATGCAAGCCTGTCGCACCCTGCTGTACACTCCCAGTCCTGTTCAACTTGTCGTGCTTCAGGTTGCTGAGATCATGGGCAAGCTGGGGGGGCGGTCCCGGCAGTGGCTGATGGACGGGCTGAGCAATGACTTCAAGAGCATCCCGGAGTATGGCCTGCGCATCATCCTGGCCTTCTCGCCCCGCACCTCTTTCCTGGTGCCACTGGACCGCTGCGTGCAGTTTGCAGCAGCAGCCATCAAGCAGGGTGAGCGCCGGTGCAGAAGGTGTGGCAGCAGCGCCTTTCGTGATGCTTGGAGTCGGGCTGGTTGAACAAGAGAATTGACTGAGCAGATTAAGTTGACATAGATGTGTGCACTCGGGTTTTACCATGATGGCGTCAAGCCAAGTTATGCATGTGCGACATTTTCCTGGTGTTATAACATTCCTTTTCCTAACTTTGTACATTTTCTGCTGCAGCAACGTCAGCCCACCAACAGCAGAACGCCATCCGGCTCATCCACATTTGCCTAGCAACGCTGATGAGAGTTGGCCTGCCAAAGGCAGCAACCATGGAGAGTGGTTTGGTCATGAGTGCATTGCAAGAATGCGTATCGCATGGTGAGTGATTTCGCGCCTGTGTTTGCTGGTGGATTGCTGTACTTGATCGCCACACCAGCAGTCCGTGTTTTTTCGGTTTGGTGGGGCCTGTGCAGTCCAGTCGATGCTTTGCCACATAGGCACATCGACCATCACGCACGCAAAACTGCATTCCCTGGTCATGCAGGCGATTCCCTGTCTGTTGGGGGTGGCACCTGGTCCTCTCAACTGGGGGTGAAGACTAAGAAACAGCACACTGCTGAGCAGCAAGTAAGCTGCCAGCCGCTATACAGATCAGGCGTGGGCTGGCAAATGTGTCCATTGCTTACTCGTTTGTCCCCTCACCGACGTGCGTTCTGCCGGCCACTGCAGATGCTGGTGTCTCTGCTGCTGACGACCATGGCCGCTGCCGGGCCCACCGAGACATCCAAGTTTGCACATAGCACCTGCCGTCACTTTGCCTTGCTGATTGCCTCAGGCTGGGGTGCACAGCAGCCCCCTGCTCTCCCACCGTCTTCCAAATATGCTAGCTACCCCGTACTGGATGGCGTGCCTGCTAAGGTGACGGCTCTGAAGCACCTGCACCCTCGGGCCATGTTGGAAGCATTCCAGGAGGTAAGTCATCCAATCCATGAGTGGCTCGCCGACCTGCCTCCACCATCAGGACGCCCAGTGCCCGCCACGCTCAGCATGCATGCCTGTTTCTCCCAGCAGGGCTTTGCACTTGAGGCCTTGGATGAGCGCAACGCAGTGCTGGGCTGCCTTGCTGTGTTCTTAGATGCTCTCGAGGCAGTGACGACGGCCCAGCGTGCCATAGCATCCGATCAGCCCCAGATCTCGTCCTCCTCCGGGCCAGAGGAGCTGGCCTCTCTGAACGCCGCTCAGCACGCACGTGAGTGAACAAGCTCTATGGTACTGACAGTAGGCACTGACACCCTCTTTGTGGCCAGCTTGTGGCCAACACAGGGAGCGCAATATGGATGGGCCTGGCTGACAGGAATTTGCAAGTGCACTGCAGATGTCAAGCCTACACTGGACCGCTTCGGCAACACAGTTGCCGACCTGGCAGCACGTGCAGTGCACTGCTGCTACGGGGGCAACTGGCCCTCGCGCCTGGGTGGCACTGCAGCACTCGTGTGTCTCATCCCCCGCATGCCAGCAGCAGCGCTGCCGCGCCTGGCACCTGTGGCTGCCAAAGCGGTGTTTGCGGTGCTGCGCATCCTGCCGGAAAGTTCCAAGGAGGAGCAGGAGCTTGGCAGCGTGCTGCAGTCCATCTTGCAGCGCTGTGCATGCGGCCCTGCACCTGCAACAGTAACAGCGCCTGGCCCTGGCCTTAGCATCGCTGCTGCTGGCGGTGCTGGCGCAGCGGTGCCGGGAGGTGAAACAGCAGCAGAGGCTGTCGCAGATCCTGGCAGTTCGACTGGCAAGCCAGACTTGCAGCAGCTGCCATCGCTGCTCCGACAGATGATGGAGATCTTTGTGCAGCAGATGCTGAGCAGCCGCAGCAGTATGGCTGTCCGAACCGCTGCCTCCGCTGGCTTGCAGGCATGTGTGGCAGCTGCTGGCCCGGATGGTTTTCACATTGACGATTCTGCTGTATAGCTGTGTGAATGGGGCATACTAGCCTCTTGTTGCCAGGATCTTTGATTTGTAGTGTGTTGCAACTCAAACCGCATGCAGGTGATTGCTACGTCACGTGACCTGACTGTTGCTGAGCTGCTCAGACCTATCATGAAGGCATTTGACAACATTCTGGAGCGCCGCCTGCTACCCATCCGCAGCATCACTGCTCAGGTGCTTACAGACGAGTAGTGTGTGTGTTCGTGTGCCAATGCCGGTGGTTTGTTGAAATACCAGCCGCTCATGAACCTGGCAGGGGTTCAATGGTGTGGTTTAATCAAGTTTGCAACAGCGCTGCTGCCCAGTACGCATCGAGTACTCGTTATCACCAGACATGCCCGCATTGACAAGGGCTGTGCCCCTCGTCTAGGGCAACAGTGGGGGTGATGCCATGCCCAACGGGTGTCCCAGCTCACGTGTCGGCGGCGTTTAGGGCCTACGCTTTTCAGTGGCTCCCTTGCTGCCATATGGACTGTCATAGGTTCTCCTCATTGCAGCTCTGCTTGCGTGCCCCAATTCACAATGCAGGGCAACCATGCACACAGCGTCGCCTTCATCCTGCGCACCTGCTCCAACGACCTGGCGCTACGCAGCGAGCCTGCCATGTGCATCGCGGATGCTTGCACCGCTATGGAGATGAACGATGCGGCCATCAGCGCAACTGCCACCTTCCGGGGTGCACCTGTGCGCACTGAAGCCATTGTCAGGCTGCGCACAGCATGCCTGCAAGTGCTCACAGCTGCCATTGGCTGGCAGGCTTTCAGGTGCGGCGCCAATACGGCAATCGCCCAGTGAGCTTTGCTGACCAACAGTTCGCGCGAGAGAACCGTGCACATGGTATACAGCCGTCAGGTCTCAGCTTCTTGTCCATAACCTGCAGGGACTCGGAGTCCGTGCCTGCGCGAGTGGGAGCATCTGCAGACGCCTCTGGAGATGGCAGCATCAAGCTTGCCAAAATCCGCGAACGGCTGCTCAAGGTCAGAGTGTGCATTGTTTTTCAGGGAGAGCAAAAAGCCGGTGTCCTCGGCGTCACCCCTCCCCACTCTGCACTGTCCTCCCACGTGCAGGTCCTTATCATGGAACTAGGCAGCACGCACGACTCAATCATCGAGGTTGCCGAGAAGGGCGTGCTGCTTGCACTAGAGCACAACATGCTGCCGAAACCAATTTTGCAAGAGGCACTGAGGTATGCTACCCTTTGCGCACAGCGTGTCGCTGATGCACAGCACGTTGGGCTGGCACAACCTGTGGCTGCACGTAATGGCCGAGTTGCACTGCCCTGCACAGCACCCCAAACTCAGTGTCCGCAACGTGACGCTCTTCTTCCCTGCCTGCAGACCGATCCTCACCGACCTGGCCTACTACAACCGCATCAACCTGCGCTTGCTGCGGCACCTGCACCGCCTGCTGGTGGGTCTGCCTTGTGTGTTGCACGCTCTGGAGCACAGCAGCTTTATACCTGGCCCTGGCCCGCACGTTGCAAGCACGTGTGGCGTGTGAATGGAGCCATGTTTTCAATCCGTTTACAGGACTTGCTATCCGGCCAGTTCAACGTGACTCTGGGGGACAAGCTGTCAGAGCACTTGAAGAAGTGGATCGATGTGGGCAATGTTCTTCAGCCGCAGCAACCGGTGCGGCTGGGCACGATACCGTCAAGAGCTGTTGAATGTGTCCAAGTGGTGGCCGGGGCTTGCCTGGGGGGCCAAGCACATGGGGGGAACGACCAGTGTGGCATGCCTTTGCTCCTGGCTTGTTTGCCATTCCTACCTCAATGCTGCAGGATCAACACAGCGTGAGAGGCTCCCATGTGTGCAGTGTCCTTATTCATTGCTGCAGGATCAACACAGCGTGAGAGGCTCCCATGTGTGCAGGTGTCTTGGGCAGCAGGCACAGAGTCGGAGGTGGCCGCAGGCATGCTGGATATCTTCCACAAGCTGCCGCCGCAAGCAAGGAAGTTTCTTGAGACTCAAGGTGCGCTGCCATCCTGTCAGGTTAAAAGGCAGGCTGGCGTAGTGCAGAAGACAGTAAAGCTGACCTTGGGGCATGCTGGTGTTGCAGGGGAGCGTCCCGGCATCGTGGTCCTGACAATCGGCCTGGAAGAGTCGCTGCCCAAGCTGCCAGGCGCTGTTGTGCCCTCCAAGCTGTGGTCACCATATCGTCTGCCGCTCGTGCGGTTTCTGAACCAGTACCCAGCTGAAAGGCAAGTGCGGAAGGAGCTAGGTGTTTATTGCGCCTTATTTTGCTTCATCACGATTTCAGTCACGATTTCGTTTCATTGGGGCTGCGCTGGTTACCCCCCCTCTGGCACCTCCTCCCTGACGCATGCAGTGTTGCATACTTTCTGGAGTCGCCCAGTCGCCTGGCCAACGACTGCTACTTCTCCCGCCTCTTGGATGTTGTGCGCCGCTCAGAGGGTGCCCCGCTGCTTAAGGCGTTGTCAGAGGCAGAGAAGCAGCTGGTTGCAGTGTTCACCGCCAAGCCAGATGCAGGTCTGTGGGCAGGGAAACAGTCTCTCTCAGGTCATGTCCTCTTGGCGAATTCCATGGGTGCCGTCCAGAAGTGCCATACCAGACTGCTCGGTGGGGTTAGCGCCTGCACAAGGGTTCCTGTGGCCCTGTTGCAGGCGTGGTGGCAATGGCAACAAGAGTGATGCATTGGCAGCGGGTGGCCCACTCAGTGTGGATAGCCTTTGTGCCATGCAGATGCCGACGCGACGTCCACGGCACAGCTGAACTGCGTGCACCTCATACACACGATGGCCAAGCTGTTGCCAGGCTGGTTGCCAGAATCGCTCTACAGCATTGCATTGCAGCGCTGGCGCAGCCAGGAGTTTACAACCAGGTGGGCATTGCATTGGAGCATTTCACAATGGTTGCCTCTACCAATGGAATTTGCCCAATAACATGCCCGCAACTGGCGAACGCTGTGCTTACAGGCTGGCATCTGCGTCCTTTCTTCCTCTGCCCCAACGGTTGGAGAGCAAGTGGCTGTCAAAAATCATGCTGAGCTACATTGAGAACCACCACGAGTCGTTTGGCGCGCTGTTCGACATGATGCTCGTCTTCAGTAGCCCCATGGGTATGGCGCGTGCCTCTTGTTCTGGACACCACTACTGCGCTGCAGGGGTCATTGAACGACAGCTTTCATTTAATGATCACTTGATCTTTCTAATCTGGGTTACGTGCACTGCTTTTTACTGTTGGGCCAGCCTGACATCTCAAGCTGCTTGCAGATATCACAGCATTTCAGCTCCCTCCGCATTATAAGTTGATACTCCCGCCCCCTTGGCTCTCTTTTTGCCGCAGCTGTGGATTTTACTTTCCTCAGGTCCTTCATCAGCAGGGTTGTCACACAGGAGTTCAGCATTGATGAGAAGCGCGAGGTGAGCTGCTGGGCTGCCTTGTGCTGCCCTCCCCCACCCGCGAACCAACACCACACACGCGCACATGCACACGCAGTCCATGCTGCCCGCCGATGCTTTACGGATGTTCTTTCTCTTGTCCTGCTCCATTCTCACCTTTGCTGTGCTGCTTATGCAGGTCTTGAAGCATTGGTTGAGTGTCTACCGCTCGCAGGGGTTGGGCCAGGACGAGTCAGGTACATGCTTGTCTCAAACTTCTGTGGACCTGTATGCTGCCATGTGCAGTATGTATGTAATAGCATCGCTTGTCTGCGATTTGCACGAGGGTTAGGTGCGCGAAGAATAACCCAAACGGTTGCTGGGGATTTTACATGTCAGTGACGTAAACATTGGTTGTGTGCTGCAGTCAATGTGCTGCGGCACCTGGTCAACCCACTGGTGACCTGGGTGGTCACACATGGCGAGCTGGAGGTGCTGGGAACCGAGGTTGTGCAGAGCCTGGTCATGGACGTGTTTCAAAACCCAGAGAAGGGTAGGTGCTGATCCGCCTGCCTGCTCGCGACAGCATTGCACACATCACACTGCCTTGTTTGCACCCTGCTCGAGACAGCACTGCACACATCACACTGCCTTGTTTGCACCAGTATGCCACACACACACCAAGTTAGGCAGCATATTTGGTGCATATTTGCCAAAGCGTCGCACAGCAGTCGCCCTCTGCAGGCGGGCCCAGCGAGCAGATCCAGATGGAGCTTGTGCAGCTATGCACAACTCTCATTCAGCATGCTTCCCGCCTCTTTCAAGACCACAGGAAAGAGCTCATCCAGTTTGGATGGTGAGTTTGCCAAAGGGGGAACTCCTGGTCGATTCAAGGACATTAGGCTCCCTGCGAAACGTACTTGCCCAAGTGCAGCCCTGTCAGCAATGTGCTTCATCTCCGCTGGCGTGACAACCCTTCGTTTCCCCCTCTTGCAACAGGTGGACGCTGAAGTACGACAACATTGCCAAGCCTTTTGCCTTCCTGTGCGTGGCGCACTTCTTCCAGGCCTTCCCCACCCCGGAGAAAATAATGCTGCAGGTACACCTGCTTGCAACCTCACGCATGATACACCATGCTTTGCAATGTGCAAGGGAATCAGCGCCGGCACGTGGCTCTTACCGTGGCCCTCCTGCTCGCCCTGCTTGTGGCACAGGTGTATGTGGCGCTGTGCCGGCTGTCTCAGATTGCAGACCCAGCGGCCAAGGATGCCGTGCGCAAGGGCATTGATATCATGATACCCAACCTGGCCAAGGCAGCGGCATCCGATGTGCCGGGCGCTGGCACCGGCGGCCCAGCGGCCATGGAGATAGGGGAGTCTGTCACGTCCAAGGACAGCAATGCCTCTGGTCCTGCCGCTTCGGGCGCTGCCGCTGCTGTAGGTGGCGGCGGTGCTGCTTTAGGCCCAAGCAGCAGCCCGAGCTATGCGCGCTATTTGAAGCGCGTCCTGAGCGAGGATGGGCACGTCAGCATCACGCTCGTGCACTTGCTGCAAGTGATAGTGCGCAATCGTGAGATGTTCTATCAAAGCAGGTGAGGATGCGGAGCGGTACATGCGTCCCCTCGTCTCTCTGCGCACCAGGCGCACATGGCCGTCAGCACGACAGCACCGTGCGCAATCCACTTCACTGAGCTAAACCACACCCCAAGTCCCCTGCGTGTCACCTGCCAGGGTGCTGTTCATGACCACCATGCTGAACGTGATCACGCGGCTGGGCTTGCCTGGCAACTCCACCCTGGAGAATCGCTACCTCTCTGTGGACATCGCCTCCACGCTCTTCTACTGGGACCACCGGGCTGCCCAGGAGGGCGCACAGTCTGGCGGGGAGTCTGCAGGCCCGCAAGTCAAGTTAGAGGAGGAACAGGCTGCCCTTGGTGTTGCTGGCTTGGCGTCCCAGCCTGGAGCAGCGGGCCTGCACGCTGCCGTTGATGTGGAGCAGGCTGGCAGGTATGGGAAGACGTGGGTACTGGATAGAGGAATGTATTGCGTTTCTAACATGCAGCCTGGCGTGCATCGTAAGAAGACCCATTGTGTTCCGCCAAACCTCGGTTGCACCCTGCAGGGCAGATGCATCCCGCCTCACCCCTTCGATGAACGAGATGATCGTCAACTTCCTTCTGCGCATGGCGTTTGTCAGGTGCACTCTGGAGGCGTTGAGTTGCCATGTCTGTGTGTGGTGCTTTGGTCTGAGTTGCCAAGGTGTCAGACTTTTGTATGTCACTGCGTTCATTGCAAGCCTGAGCTTCTGGTCAAGTCCGCACGGGCGCTCTGCGGAGCTGTACGCTAGTTTGCGCACGCTGAACAGCGCTGGTGCTTTCAATCTGTTACCATGTGCAGTTGCGACCCTCGCGACCGGGATGAGGCAGGGTGGCGCAAGCTGCACAAGCACTGCATGACCGTCATCGCTGATGCAGGTAATGCTGGGGGTGTTACAGATGATCATCGAGTAGGCAGTGTCTCAGAGCCTTAAACAGGCCATGGTCTAGGTGCCACACCACATTGCCGGGCTGCCCTGTGCTCACCCTCCTATTCGAACGCTTCCCCTGCAGCCCGGCTGTGCAAGCCTTGCACCCTGAAGCTGCACTATTTCGAGAAGTTTCTGGCTCAGAATCTGCAGCATCAAGCGGGCGTGCTGCAGCAGGGGCAGGCGCAGCCGTCCCAAGAACCTGTAGCGGCACTCATGACAGGTCTGCACATCGCAGACATCTACATGGTAAGTGATTGTAGGCCAAATTGTAGGCTTAAGTTGCAGCTTGCTGTTTGTGAATGCATGTCTTTCGATACAAATTTGAGCATGGCGAGAGCTGAAACAATGCCCTGTACAATGCTGCCTCCGCCTCCCTTGCTCCGTCTGCAGAAGAACCAGCCCGAGACCTTCATCGAGTGCTGCGCGATGCAGCTTGCCATCATGCTGGAGCCAGCGCTCGTCAGCCCCAGCCCGGCCCCAGTACGACTGCTGAGCTCCATCATGCGCCGGTTGGTCAGGTGGGTCAACACTGGGCTGTATTTGCTAGGTCCAGGCCAAGCATAGGGCTGACCTGTGAATTCACGCTCTTGTTGTGCTAACTATGGCTGCACCTTGTGCCTGCAGCTTGTTCCCTGCTGCTCTGCCAACCGACCAGCCCAAGTCCCCGGTGGCAGACCTGGCCGCCAAGCTGCAGCTGCGCCTGCAAGAGTACATCAACAGGTGCGAGGGTGGCTGAGCTGCCTGGAAAATGGCACCCAAGCAAATGGGTGTGCCCCCGTTTCATCATGCTGTATCGCATCCAGTTGTTTCCTTCTGCAGAGTACTGGCTGGCTTGTGTGACCTGAGCAAGCCGCTGCACGTGGACGTGTTTGCCCCCGGGTGCAACTGCCTGGTGGTCATGCAAGAGACCATGAAGGTAAGGGTTTCTGCGCATGGCAAGTGTGCAAATGGTTATGCGTGTGTTGCCAGGCCAGCCCCAGAACAGCCATGTTCCTCAGACACTGTCCTATGCACCACCCTGCTTTCGCGCTTTTGTGGGCACATTTGTTGCAGGCTGATCCCGACTGTATGAAGCCCTTGATTGGCCCCCTGCTTCGTGCCATGCACCGCCTGGCCAAGGAGCACAACCAAGCCCCAACAGCGGGCCTGCTGTCCGCCAAGGCTGATCAGCCCGCCGGGTAGGCCGGGCCTGACTCGTTGGGTTTGGGCGTCGCTTTGGATTTTCCTTCAATTTACTCTTGCTGACAGCAATTTCCAGTGCTGCCTGCAGTCTCAAACCCACAGAGGCAACCCACGGCTCAGGCTCCTGGTTCATGTGGAATGCGCTCAACGGTAAGAACAGGGGTGCATGTGAGCCCATATGTTCCCAGGGCTGACCTTGCGGGCTGGTCTGCCAACGGGAGCTGTGTGCCATGTCTTTGTGCGTGCAGTTGCCGTGCCTTCAGCGCTGACGTTGTCGGCTGATCACCGCAAGCACTTTCTGTCCACGCTTGTGATGCTCATCACCGGCCAGTCTGTGCGAGCTGGCACCACCGATCCCTCCATCCTGCACCTCATTCTGACCATGCTGCGGAAGTGGCTGCTAGACCCTGGGAGTGCCCACCTGACTGCCAAGGAGCTTTTGGTCATCATCCAACGCATCGCCCAGGTGTGCCGTGCTGCCTTTCGCGCGGTGCATCAGTGTGGGCCTGTTATGCCAAGGGCAGCTTGCTTGCATTGAATGCACCCCTGCAGAGTCTCATGGCACGCACGCTCCACTTTGTTTTTGCAGCTGGACCGCATGCATGCCATACCTGTGGGTCTGAAGCCTGTTTGGGACAGGGACTTCCTGGCGCTGCTGTACGACACAATCACACAGAAGACGGAGGACGACTTTGGCAACGAGGTGTTCAATCGCGTGGAGCGCACCTTCTGCTGCGGCCTGCAGAGCGCAGACCCAACAGTCAGGAAGAAGGTGCGGAGGGTCGTGCCTTGGTGAGTTGCATGCAGCTGGGGGTTGACTGATGTGCAGGGCCGCATATTGAAGGTGAAATGATGGGTTCTGTGTGCTGGTTTGCAAAGTCGTTTGAGCGATAAATGGGCCAGCAGTGCACAGGTCCTGCAACCTGCATTCAGACTGCACCCATGTTGCTGCACGCACCGCATGATCTTCACGCAGATGATCCACGGATAAACCCTCAACACCAATGTCCCCTGTTACTTCTGTGCAGTTTTTCCGTCTCTACGCGGATCGTGTGCCTGCCAATCTGTTTGACAGGCTGCGCTACATCATTCAGGTATGCGCTGTATGTGCAATGCACGCAGCCAGCCAATGCCGCCTGGTCCGGCAGTGCTGCAGCGAACTGAGCCTGCAGTTGCGTCCTCCCCTCTGCCCATGCCTGGCTGCAGGGCCAGGACTGGGACTTCATTGCACACACATTCTGGCTCAAGCATGGCGTGGCAATGCTGTTTGACAGCCTCTACCTTGCGGAGGGCATCACCCTGGCCTACAACTCAGGTGGGCTTACAACCTTCTTGCTGCACCCGTGGGCACGTTTGTGGTGCCCGGCCTCCTGCACATCCGAACCTTGCTATAATCTTCCGGCCTGCCACATGCAGCACATGTGCCCTCTCTGTTTGGCACCAGCAACGACCCAGGCACACCCGTGAAGCTCATACCAGATGCTGAGCCACAGGCCAAGGTGGGGCACAACAGTGCGAGAAGCACCATTGCGACTTGAACATGCCATCACCTTTTGATGCAGAACACGTCACCTTATCTCTCACAGAACTTTCGGTGCATGATGTGGCCACTTCTTTCAGGAGTTGGGTGTGGATGTGCAGGGTCCAAGTTCTGCGGACAAGGCAGCCGCTGGTGGCAGCTCCAGCGGTATGGCGGCAGAGCAGCATGCAGTGTTCAAGCATCCAGGAGCAGCAGCACAAGCTCGTTTGTGCCCTTCCCAACTGCCCGAGTCGGTGCACAATTTGCTGCACCAGTGTGTGGAGTTTATGCAAGAGCAGTCTAGCACTGGCTCTGATGCATTGGTAAGAGCATAAGCTGCATTTCGCCTTCACCTGCTTATTTTGTTGCCACGGCGTGTCAGCTCTTATTTTTGTCTCATCACACTCCTGCCTCCTCATACTCCCTGCCCCGCGCTTTCCCTGCTGCAGGTGACCTGCCTGATTGACCTGGTTCAAAACGGGGCAGCGGTGGCACACCACCTCTGGGTTCTGCTGTTTCCGATTGTGTGGAGCAGCTTACAGAAGGAGCAGCAGGTAGGTTGTGCATCTGGGTGAGAATACGTGTGCCACAAAGAGGTGCCGCTTTTCGAGAGCCTTTTTCAATGGTAGCGCCTACACGTCCCCCTCCCCCCCCGCCTCAACCCACCTCTGAACGGTGCCGCCACCCTGCCGTGCAGACTGCGCTGGCCAAGCCCATCATCCAGCTGCTGGCCAAGGAGCACCACACTCGTCAGGCAGTGGCACTGCGCCCCACCGTGGGACAGACGCTGCTAGAGGGCATCAGCCAGAGCCAGCCGCAGCCCAAGATTCCGGCGGAGATGATCAAGTACATGGGGCGACATGTGCACGCCTGGCACATTGCCATCTCAATGCTTGAGGGCCACGTGGTGCTGTTCCCAACAGACATGCGCTGCTTTGACGCGCTCTGCCACCTGTATCGCGCCCTGGCGGAAGACGACATGGCGTTTGGCCTCTGGCACCGCCGTGCCATTGCAGACGACACGCGCGTGGCACTGGCGCTGCGCCAGCACGGCTTCCTCACGCAGGCGCAGCTGCACTTTCTGGAGCTCATGGGGCGGGGCGTGAGCGGCGGCATCCAGGGTGAGCCAGCACAGCCCAGCTGTGAAGTGCTGGGACCAAATGCATGCAGTCCATGCATCTGGGGGACGGGGGGGTCGGGTTGCGTGCACTCTCATGCTAAGCCTGCAGTGACGCCCCTGCATGCAGGTGTTACCAAGAATGAAATGCTGCTGTGGCACCAGCAGTACTTGGCCTGCTGCGCGGAGCTCAATCAATGGGACACGGTCGTCGAGTACGCCAAAGTGACAGACAACTGCCCGTTGCAGATTGATGCAATGGTGCAGCTGCATGACTGGCAAAGCCTCAAGGCGGTGAGCAGCTGAGGGAGCGTGCGTTTTGTGTGGCACCGCGGCCAGTTGTGAACACACGGTGGCGTGTCTGCTGGCACTGCGCGTCCAGCCTAGTGTGCTTGCCTTCAACTGTTAAATGTGATCTCGGTGCGTCCATTGTTGTGCAGCTGGTCCTTCCCAAAGCTCAAATTGAGGACACGGCAGATGCCACAATAGTGCGTGCGCAGATGCACCTTCAGGAGATGCAGGTTGTGGACGTAGACAGGATTTGCAAACAGGTGGGCGTCACCGCCAGGCAGAGCTGGCCTTGTCAGCTTCTGTGATGTGCGGTCCTGCATCCTCAGGTCTGCACCTGCACTTTAACAACCGTTTGTCCCTGGCCCTGCAAGCAGGCGATGCACCAGTCCGTGCAGCAATGGTGGAATATGCCAGAGGGTAACCCCTGGTCTTACGCCCCGGTGCTGCACACCTTCCAGGTGTGGAGATTCCAGTGGGTGTTATCACCTGGAGGCATGTGCGGTGAACAGGGTTGCACAAGAAGCAGACCGCACCAAATGCTTACACCTGTGCCCGACTTCCAACTTTCTGATTGGCCACTTCCGCTGTACCTGTGCAGCGCATTGTGGAGCTGCAAGAGAGCTGGCGCATTATGGTGGAATTCAACACACACGGCGGAACAGGCCAGCAGTACCAGGAGCATAAGGTGCGTGCCTGCTGCACGCGGATGCTGCAAGTGCGCACCGGTGGTTGGGGTGTGCCTCCACCATGCTCTTCTGCCTTGTTGCAGGAGATCTGTGAGACCTGGAAGCTCCGCACTCCCAATGAGTGGGAGCCGATTCAGTGGTGGTCGCAGCTGCTGAGCTGGAGGAACCAGGTGAGGACAGTTTGTGCATGTGCCTGGGCAGCTTTGACGGAACGAGTTGTATCTACGAGGGCTCCTGTTCTTGTCTAAATCACTTTCACGTTTTTATGTGCAGGTCTACAATCTCACCATTCGACAGTTTGGGGCACTTCAAAGCATTGCACCCAACATGCACCAGATGGGCTACAGGTGCGGGCTGGGCATGTGCTCAAGGTTGCAGGGGGTAGAAACCAACCTCACAGAGGGGTAGAAAGAATGGCGACACTGGATTCAGCGAACCAGGCTGTGGATTGAACAGGCAAGTCCGTGCAAAGGGGCGTTAGCTGGCACCTGCCAAGGGGCGCTTGCTGGCTGCACCACCCACCCATGCAGGGACAAAGCCTGGAGTGTGAATCGGCTTGGCCGCATTGCTCGGCTGCACCACCAGCCGGAAGCATGCGTGCAGATCATAAACACGCTGTACGGCTTTAATGCCATGGAGGTGCAGGAGGCGTTTGTTAAGGTAGCGCGATCAAGCAGGGCGGGGCCGCAGCGTTTGCAATGCCGGGGCCATCCTTGCTTGCAATGCGAGGCACACCAAGCCAATACCCTGGTTGCGGTGCAGCATCATGCTGGTCTCACCTCCCCACTGCCATTTGCAGGTGCGCGAGCAGGCCAAGGCCTTCCTGCAGAAGCAGGAGGACCACATGCAGGGGCTCAACCTCATCAACTCCACCAACCTGGACTACTTCCAGCCGCAGCACCAGGCCGAGATGATCAACCTCAAGGCACAGTTCTTTGCAGCCTTGGGAGACAGCGACGCAGGTGAGCACAGCGGTGGCGCATTTCTGGCAGAAGCAGCCTAATCGTGAGATTTTGAGCATGCAGTGGTGGCTAACTCAGCCTGGTCGGCCAAAAGAGGGCCAGGCTGCTGCCTGCTCTTGTTGCATTTGAACAACACAGTTTGCACCGGTGTGCCGCCCCCGCACGCAGCACATGGCATGTTCAGCGAGTCGCTCACTCTGTGGCCGCTGTGCTGGGAGGCCTGGATGGCCTGGGGCAAGTTCTGCGACAGCATGTACGACAAGTCTAGAGAGGGCCACTGGCTGGAATTCCTGGCGACTTGCTACCTTCAGGTGGGCAATGGACTCCCCGGCATGTGCCTTGCAGCCGTACCCATGCTCCTCTGCTCTCTTGTGTAACTGTGAGGAACAGCAGGTGACGTGCACATGACTCGTGGCCCGCACTCGCTCCGATCCCCGGCCCCCTCATATACCACATGCACCCCTGCAGGCAATCCGCCTGGCCAGCACGGATGCCCGCGACCTGGTGCCTCGCCTGTTGCAGCTTCTCATGGTGGAGCCCAAGGGGGCGGAGATGCTTGGGCGGGCAGTGGCGCAGAAGGCGGCTGACCTGCCGGGCTGGATCTGGCTGCCGTGGATCCCGCAGCTCATGACCTCCCTGCAGCGCCCTGAAGTGGCAGTGGCACGGCGCATCCTGTCCGCAGCTGCCGCGTCCTTCCCGCAGCAGCTGTACTGGCACGTTCGGCCTAGCATGCTGGCAATGAAGGACGCAGCGGTGAAGGCGGTGCAAGATGCAAAAGCACAGGTGCGCGCACCTGTGTCCTGCTCAGTTAAAGTGCGGTTTGCATGCACCACCTTACACCGCGTGCACAGATGCATGTAATACGTTACCTCAATTCCCGCCAACTCATGCAGGCCACTGCCCGGTCCACAGCTGCGGCCGCTGCAGCACAGAGGGAGGGCGCACCAGGCGGGGCAGCAGCAGCAGCAGGGGAAGGTGGCAAGTCAACGCCAACTGTCAGCGAGCAGCCAGAGCAGGGGCGCCCCCCGTCACCGCAAATCGAGAAGCCCATCGAGGTACGTGGAGGTTGCAACTTTCTCCAAACATTTATTAAATGTGTGGCCATCTACGTTGGTGCCATACTGGGGTGTTTTACCATCTATTTCACATCCTACTACTGCCCCTGCACCCGCACAGGTCATGGCCTATGAAGCCTGCCGTGACGTCATGGAGGCACTGCGCGCCAAGTACAGCGGACCCCTGCAGGTGCCGTATGTTTTCACGTGCACGGGCTGGGCTGGACGTTCCCTGGATTGGATATGTGGTGAAGGCCGGGTATGAGACGTGGCCATGGAATGCGTGCGTTCGCTCTGTCTCAATTCGCCCTTGCAGGTGCTGGACCACTTCATGACGGAGGTGGGGCAGCGGTTCAGCACGCGCACGGAAGAGCGGCTGCTAGCTGTCGTGTACACTCTGCAGCAGCGTACATACAAGACAGGGCTGCCCGCCAGCGCTGCAGTCCCCGAGGTGTTCAAGAAAGAGCTGGCAGGTGGGTGTGGTAGCCCCGTAATGGCCCTGCCTATACGGTGGCAAACTCTGGCTGGAGCCCGTGCACCTGCACACCTGCACACCTTGCCTTGGGCTTGAGCCTGCCTGCGGTTCTCACCTTGTCCTGCAGGGGTGTGCAAGGCGTGTGGGAGTCGGGACGCGGCAGGCGCCGGTAAGCTGGCACACTTCCAGCAGCAGTTTGCCAAGGACCTGGACCCCGCCTCCCCAGGCGCTCCCCAAACCCTGGGGGATATGACCGATCGGCTCAAGGTAGGGGACAGCAGAGGCTACTCTGTGCATTCATGAAGCGCGAGAGCGTTGCGTGGGGGGGCGCTACAGCCTGCAACCCATTGCGCATCCTGGCGGGGGTGCATTCTGCGCATCCACAAATCCATGTTTTTATTTGATTCCAGGGTTGGCGCATGCTTCTCGAGAGCATGATTGACCACGAGTATCCGCTGGCCATGAAGATGGAAGCTGAGGCGCCCACGGTGAGAGGGCCCGCAACTCCCACATGACGAGCACACGCACCTGCTGCTTTTGCGGTTGGCAACTTAGCCGCAGTGTCTTGAGCGCACCACCATGTTTTCTGTGTGTGCAGCTCGTCGACATGTCTTTGGAAGAAATGGAGATGCCGGGGCAGCACCTGCCAGCACCAGATGCGCCCGACATGGTAAGGCGGATGGATACGTGGCGACTGGTGGATACGCAGCAATATTTCACCCAGGAAGGAAGAAGGAGGATCCTCCTCTTTACGGTGTTGCAGCACAGCACCACACCACGCACCACACCTTCCCCTATCCATGGCATCGGTGGTATGTCATGTGCAGGTTTACGTAGACCGCCTGGGCAGCAGCATCCAAGTCGTGCGCCGCAACAGCAACTCATGCCGGCGCATCATGCTGCATGGCTCCGATGGTTCTCTCCGCACCTTCCTGGTCCAAAGCAGCCAGGTGCGTGGTGTGCTTTTGTCGGTCAGTGCATGCATGGCTGAAAATTTTCTCACTGGTACTGGCTGTCCCCGCCAGTGCTGGCCTGCACCCTACCATCCCTCTTCTGTCAACGCCTCGCCTGCAGGCCACCACTGGGTCCGAGGAGCGCATCCTGGCGCTGATGCACAATGCCAATTCTCGCCTGCTGGCGCATTCTGAGTCGCGGCGTCGCCTTCTTCAACTCAAGACGCCCGCGGTGCTGGTGCCGTACCAAGGTAAATGTTAGTGCAACCGGGCCGCCTGGGTCAAGGTTGCCTTGATGATATGTGTTTTGGCTGGTGCTGCATTGTGTGCTGCTCCCCATTGGCCCTACGCCTGACATGCCCGCCCATGAGGGATGGACTACCACCTCACACACACTTCTGCCTTATTACCCCTGTTGTCTGCAGGTGTGCGCATGGTGGAGGACGATGTCAGCATCGTGCCGTTCAGTGACGCCTACGACACACACTGCGCACGGTATGGGCGCGAGGCAGATGCGCCCATCCTGGCCTTCAAGGCGCGCTGCTGCACGCCAGAGGGCATCACTGGCGACGGCAAGGCGCGGCTGGAGGCGTACCAGGAGGTGGTGGAGAAGGCTGTGACGGAGAACATCTTCAGCCAATTCATGTATAAAACCATGGTGGAGAACAACCTGAGCATGTGGATCATCAAGAAGCAGTTTGCACTCAGCGCAGCCATGTCAGGTGAGCCACGGCCACGTTAAATTGATGCTCCAAGTTCAGCATAGCCTTCGAGCCTTGCTGCACAAGCGCTGCGACTGCGGTGGTGGGCCTGCAGCCCCTCTGGCTGGTTGAATGCGGTTGCCAACCCTCTGCCACCCCGCCCCGCCCCGCCTACCCCGCCCTTCTGTGTGCAGCTGTCGCCTGCCACATGCTGCTCCTTACAGGGCGCTCCCCCAGCAAGCTGCTGGTGTCACGCAGCATGGGCACCATCACCCACGCCGACCTCATCTCGACCTACGACTCCCGCTTCCAGCTGGAGCGTGGACACGAGACGGTGCCCTTCCGGCTCACGCGCAACATGCAGTCCTTTATTGGGCCGCAGGGCATGGAGGGCATGGTGGTTTGCGCCATCACCGCGGCTGCACAGGCGCTGCAGACGGAGCCTGGCATCACCTCTTCTATCGTGGCACTTTTCTTCAGGTGGGACGGGCAGGGACACGCCACGTGGTGCAGACGTCCAGTTGCTGTGCAGTTGTCCGGGTGCAGACCAACACCAGCTGCTGCTGCTCCCCTGGCCAACTTTGCAGAGATGACATTTTGTCGTGGGCTGCACGTCGCAGCGGGGCACGCTGCATCGCAGCGCTCAACGCCTCCCTCAAGACCACCCAGCTGGAGACCTGCGTTGCCTGGAACACCGCCACTTGCATGAACCGCTTGGGCACCATGGCACCTGCCCGAGATGGGCACCCTCAGCAGGGCACACGGGCACTTGTAGCCGAGGCTGTGGCACCTGCCAACCTCTGCCGCATGTGCCCAACATGGCAGCCGTGGCTGTGAGCACAGTCCCAAGATGTTTGTACTTGCGCGCGCAGCTGCCCGTCTTCTTGGTAGAATCCTGTTGGAATTTAAGCGTCCCATTCCTTCTCACGGTGCCTGCCACAACCAGGACAGACTAAGAGCAGTCTGGCTGATTGAAGATGTTACCAGCATGTTCAGCATACCTATAGGAGGAGGCCACATTCTAAAGAAACGGGCAGTTGTGCGAGCGGATGCACGCTAGGCTGTGTCACTCAAGGCCGCCGCGGATCGTTTTGTTTTGGCAACTCTAGTTTCAGAAAAGGGAGGGAGGTTTGGATACGAAAAAAGTACGAACGTACCAAAAAGCAGAAAACGGGATATTGACCGCCTTGGCAGTTCCTTGAAGTGTGTTTGGTGTCGGTGCTTTCCTTGTTGGAATCCACAGGTGGCAGGGGGCACTCCGATGATGTGCTGTTCCCTGGCTAGGCCTCTGTTTTAGTCCCTGGTGCAGCCGCTGCTGGCGGCGGGCACCGCCAGTGCCCTGCCATGCCGCATCAATGGCTGCTGCTGCAGATTGGCACTAGCTGGGCTGCCCTGCTGCTTCTGCTGCTGCCGCCCCTGATGCCTGGCTGCGGCTTGGCTTGGCTCAGGCTCGAGCGCGGCTCTGGCCCCGGGCCCAGACGCGGCCCCGATCCCCACCAGTGCCCTGTGTGCGCCTTCCACCCCCCACACGTAACACATAGTGCCAGCGCAAGAAGGGAGGGCTGTAGGACAAGCAAGACCAGACTGGGAACAGCCCTGCAGCTGTCCCCCACCCGCACAAGCAGTGGCTCGCCAGGTGACAGCATTTGGCATGCCTTCAGGCGTGCACGCATGCATCTGCCTGCACCGCCCACCCCCCGCGCAGCACATCAGTGCCAGCGCAAGAGGGGAGGGATGTACGGCAAGCAGAACAGACTGGGAACAGGGGCGCCTCTGCGGCTGCCGTTCTGCCGCCAGCCCGCGTGGCGGGAGCCTCAAGCTCGAAGAAACAGCGACGGAACCGGGCGATGTCCTGTGTTTATTCATATACTACCCTTGCCTCTCAGCTTGCCGGGCCGCGAAGCCCTGGGATGCTTTTTTAATTGCCGCTTGTCATCTGGGCCCAGCGTAAAGGAACATACAAAGCAAACGGGAGGAGAAATGAGGCATGTTTAATCACCTTTGGCCGTGACATGCAGGGCAGGTTGGTGCTGCGTACATCTCTGCCAGTGGTGCCTCCAGGCAGGTCAGGTGACCGCGAGGCCCTACCTGCCAAAATTGCCGTTAGGGGCGAATGTGTTCTAAATAATGAGCTAGGAGCCGGGGCCCTGATGAAGGTGTCAGGGTATGCAAGACCGCCGCATGCCTCCAGCGGGGCTTTCAGCTGCCAAGTGTTTTCTTGTTTTTTTTACATATCTCCCTCTCTTTTTGACGAAGAACGGGGAGTGAGAGGTTGCCAAAACAACATATCCAGGCGCAGCGGCCTAAGGGCGGAGTGGCTCATCAGCCGCCAATGAACACTCAGCACTGAAACACCTCGAACTGAACGCCGGGCACTGTGGTGCTGTCGATCGCCGACAGTACCTTGCCGTTTGACTTGTCGCTGCAATAGAAGGGGATGTGGGGTGGGGTTTCAGGAGGGAGCTCTACATACTTCGATGCACCTGGGAGCAGCTGTGACGGCAGCTCTAGCAGAGGGCGCACGCCGATGGCAGCTCAGGAGCCCAGCCTCTCTGGGGGGAAGCCCCACCTTCTGAGCGCCTTGACTACCAGGTCTGCAACATCGGCACGTGTGATGCTGCCGCAGACTGTGATGTCCTCTGCAGAGCACTGGCAGCAGAGTATCTGTTCAGAGCAGCAGCGAGGGAGGATTATCAGCAAGCTTCACTACACACCATGGGCCGGCTTGCTGACCTGTCAGCACCCCAGTGCCAGTAGCCGGCTCGCTCTTCAAACCGCCTGGCCGCACGATGACAAAGTCAAGCTTGGCACCAACCTCCTGCAAGGGTAAGGATGGAGGTGAGCTGGGTAGCATAGAGGCGCATTTGTGCTGCTGCTCTGCCCACAATCTGCCTGCCACTGCGCGCTCCGACTGCCCGCTGCCCCGGCCACCTTGAGCTTGTTCTCGGCCTTCTCCTTCTCAAGCAGCACCGGCTTGAGCACCTCGTAGACTTGTGGGGGGGTAGCGCCCTTGCTGTCACCTGCAGGCCGGCAGATGGGCGTGGGCGTGGGCACATCGCGGTAGATGTGTAGGGCAATGCCAGCGCATGCACTGCGTGGGTGCGTGGGCCGCGGGGTGGGGCGCAAACCCACCCTAACACATGTGGCAACGCAGCTCTTCCCTCCTAATCAAGTACAACCAAGCAGTTGATGGGCAACAATCATTCCAAGCTTTGGCTGCGCACGCAAGCCGGCCGCCGCAGCCAACACGCTGGAGGGTACTGAGCACGCACCGGTGCCAATGCTGGTCACCAGCACAAACTTCTTGACGCCGTGCTTCACCGCAGCCTCAATCAGGTTAATGTTGCCCTGCAGACAGCGGTTCACTGGCGGCTGGTGTGGGAACGTGTGGCAGGCAGGTGTAATGCAGCGGCAGCAAGTTGCCGCCGCCTCCCATGGCGTTCGCCCTGCCCCCTTGCCGCTCTGGCAGGCAACCAGCCTTGAACTTGCCTGCGAGTCGGCGGTAGGGTCGGCTGTGGTGCCACCAATGGTGGTGACCACGGCGTCGACGCCATCAATGGCGGCAAACGCCCTTTCAATGTCCTCAGGCTTGCAGGCATCACCGTTCACCACGATTGCCATCATGCCCTCAATCTCCTTCCTGCACCCACAGCAGGCACGTCAGCAGCCTGCCAACAAAAACAGGGTTGGGCAGGCCAATGCAGGCCCGGGCCCGGCCGCCGGCAGGCGAGCCTTGCAGGGCGCCCACCTGCGCACATCCGTCCGCTGCAGCTGCCACACCCAGGCACCCATGTCCTTCAGCTTGCGTGTGACATCCAGGGCAACACCGCCGCCCCCTGCTACCTGCGAGATGGCAAGATCATCCCAGGGGGGCTGCAGGTTGCCAGCGGCGGAAGGCGGGGCGGCGGTGGCAACGGCAGTGGCGGCAGGAAGGAGTTGTGGTCCGCATGTTTGCTGGTGCATAGAAACGCAGATGCAAGTGGCGAGGCGGCCCTTGCCGCCAACAAACAGCAGCAGCCCCACCAGTATAGAACTGTTGTCAAGATCGAACGCCGCCCGCACTCGGGTCGATAGCCGTGCAGCTGGGCGCTCCAAGGGCAGCCTGCGGAGCAGGGGTGCCCCGCGGCAGCCGGCGGTCTGCCGGCTTGAGGCCGCTAGCGTGTTGCTCGTCGCGCTCAGCATATCGCGCGAAGCTATTCAGTGCTGGTCAGGTGCTTGAAAAGCAAAGCAATGGCAAACGCGATGAAATGTGAGATCGAGATAAGCCAGATGGCATGTGCTGGTGCCAGCAGGAGCCCCCGCCGAGACTGGCAAGCAGTGCTTGGCAAGCACAGCGGCACCCTTGATTTAGCGCAAGCTGCAGACGGGGTATCACGTGTTTGAGCCTTTTGGATGTCCCACCCTCTGACACCTGCTGTTTCTGCAGCTGAACGACATTGCATTGTCAATGACCCATGGGTGAGCTTCCTGCAGCTAGCGGCTCTCCGCTGGAATTGTTTACCACATGCGTGGCAGGCCCGAGTGCATGACCCATGTGCGCAGTGGCTTGAGTGGATGTTGGGTAGAATCTGCGGTCTTATTTGTGGGGCACCAATTCTTCTTGTTGTTGAACACGTGGGCGGAAATGCCGGCCACGGTCTCTGCCTGTCCTTGATTCAGCAGGGCAAGCGACAGTTTTCACATTACGTGTTTTGGCACGTGCTGCCAGCATATGTTCATAGTTTTGGGGCTTCGCAGGGAGGGCGGCTTCAGCGCCTGTGTACCTTTGCAACAGGAATCACAGAAGTGGGGGCGGGAAGTAGGGGGCCCGCCCGCTTTAACACATCACGGCGCCCGCCCCGTTCTACCGCTGCTGTGCAGCGGGTGACCCCAAGACAGCTGCGGCGTGTTTCCCAGCGGCATCAAACTCATATGCCAATCAGAATAAGATACAAGAAGAATCTGAGCATAGGTCAGTCGGTCACGGTCATGTGCTGGAGTGGTCCAGCACCAGGGACTCCCAATTTCAGGAAAGCAACCTTGGACCATCTTTGCCCATCTACAGATGGTGGATGGCCGGAGCCATCTTCAGATTCAGCAATCTTAATTATCTAAAGATGGTGGGATGGGCTTTCCTAGCAAAGATGGTCGAAAGATTGGTGCATGCAATCTAAAGATTGGTGCACTCATCCAAAGATGGCCCAAGGTTGATTTTGGTTAATTTGGTGACCTCGGAGGCCTCCCGGTGAGGGGTATGCCCTGAGTGCCCCCTGCCTGAGTGCAGTGTTACGCTACATGTGCCCGCCTGCGCCGCCCGTACCCCACATGAGCCATTAATGCCCCTGCAACAGTGGTGCATGGTTGAGCAAGCAGCGCAGCCTGGAAGCAACCCCGCCCACCCGTCCGGCTCCGCCGGCAGTGCCCCCAAGCTGGCCGCTTGGAGGCAGCATTTGGAATGCCTGCGGGCATGCGCATGTGCGCTTACCTGCACCGCCCACCCCGCACATAACCCAGCAGGTTACATGCAACAGTGCTGCATGGTAAAGCAAGCAGCGCAGCCTGGAAGCAGCCCTGCAGGTGCCACCCGGCACCGTCAGCAGTGCCCCCAAGCAGGCCGCTGAGCGGCAGCATTTTGCATGCCTGCAGGCGTGTGCGCATGCGCCGCCCACACCTTCAATACCACATCAGTGACAGCACAAGAGGGGAGCCCTGTAGGGCAAGCAGAACAGACTGGGAACAGGGGCGCTGCTGCAGCTGGCCCTTGTGCCGCCGCGGCTGGCGGCCAGCCCGCGTGGCGGGAGCCCCAAGCCCGCTGAATACAGCGTCGAAGCCCGGCGCTGTCTTGCTTCTCCTCTACCAACCCCTTCTCCTCTACCACCCCCCCTTTGCCGGGCCGCGAAGCCCTGGGGCGCCCTTCGAGTTGTCCGCTTGTCATCTCTGGGCGGGCTAAAGATTGCCACAACCGCAGTAAAAGTTGTTGTTTACAGGTAGGGACATGATACAAACAAACGGGAAGGGAAATGGCACGTTTTATCACATTTGGCCGCAGCTGGCTTGGGGTCACCCGCTGCACAGGTGTTGTACTGTGGTGGGCGCCGTGGTGTGTCGAAACAGGCAGGCCCCTACTTCTGTGAGTCCTGTTGCAAATATACACAGGCGCTGAAATTGCAAGCACATGAACTGATGCTGGCATCACGTGTTAAAACACGTAATGTGAAGATGTCGCTTGCCCTGCTGCAGCAAGGGCGAAACCGGTCACGGAAGCTGACCCTTTCCCACTTTCCACAATCAAACCGTCGTATGAGAGCGTCACGCGCCTCCGTAGACGTTAAAGTCACTGACTCACTGCTGAATGAAGGACAAAGACCGTGGCCGGCATGTCCACCCACGTATTGAACAACAAGAAGCAATGTGCCCACAAATAAGACCGCAGATTCTACCCAACATCCACTCAAGCCAAACTTTCTCTTCTGCGCACATGGGTCATGCACCCGGGCCTGCCATGCGGTAAACAATTCCAGCGGAGAGCCGCTAGCTGCAGGAGCTCACCCATAGGTCATTGACAATGCAATTTCGTTCAGGTGCAGAAAAAGCAGGTGTCAGAGGGTGGGACCGCCAAAAGGCTCAAACACGTGATACCCCGTCTGCAGCTTGCGCCGATCAAAGGTGCCGCTGTGCTTGCCAGTCTTCGGATGGCAGCGGCGGTGGGGGCACAGGCCAGCCCTGATCAGCAGGTGGCGGCGGCGGCGCCCCATACCCACCCTGATCAGCAGGTGACGGCGCTCCATACCCCGTTGGAGGGGGGGGGTAGGCCCCTGCACTCAACAGCAGCAGCATGACGGGCATCAGGGATTGAAACAGCGGGACCCAACAACGAGCCAAATGTGCCAGTAACAGCCAAATTGCTCAAGCCTGCCCACCTGGGTATGGGTGCATTGAGGGGGGGTAAGCTGCTGGGTGCTGCATTCCGTAGAGAGGGCCAGGCGGAGGGGGGTAGGGCGCTCCCCCAAAAGGCCCAGGCGGGGGAGGGTAGAATGGTGGCGGTGGGGGTGGCGCAGGAGGGAAGCTAGTGCCAGATGGCTGGTGGGGGCGCATGACGCCGCCACCGTGCCGGGGGCCACGCCCCGTGTCCCCTGCATCAGGGCACCGGGGTGAACAGTGCAGTCACAAGTGCGCTCAGTGCGCTGGCACGCTGACATCCCAAGCACAAATCGAGCACTCTGCTAGGCTCACCTGTTCCTGCTTGACGCACAACGATGGGGCGATTGGGGTCGAATCCAGGGAAGCCATCCATGGCGCCAATGGCGTTGCGGGCAGAGGCAGGGTCTGCGCAGCAGGGCAAGCACGAGCCATACTCATCAGAATCTTTTGCAATGGTCAGAACTTTTGCTATCAACAGCACCTTTGCCTGTGCGCTGTCTATAAATCCTTGTTCAGAGTGAGGCACTGCTGCCTGCCCAGATTCTTGCCTGCCATGTTGACGAACCCGAAGCCTTTGGGGCGCCCCGTCTCTCGGTCTGTGATGACGCGGGCACTGAGGGGAAACATTGGGCAGGCATGGTTGTGCGCACGGGGTTAAAGCACTGACACTGTACGTGTCATGCAACCAGCTAAAGCCCAGCAAGCATCATAAGTGGCCAGGCAAACCATGCCAGCTGTGCACACCTGACCACGGGGCCGTAGCGCGAGAACTCGCGTGTGAGTGCATGCTCGTCCATTTGAGGCGGCAGGCTGCCGACGTAGATCTTGCACTCCGGGGGCAGATCGTCATCTGGACGCGAGGCGCCGAGCCCTGCAGGGGCCAGCCGTGCAAGAGCAGCAAGAGGAGCAAGACTGCTGGTTAGAGCCCATCTGCTTAGCAGGATGCAAAGAAGGAACATCTGCCAAAATGGGGCAGAGAGCAGCACAGATGTGTCCACAGACAAGCTTGCTCTGATGCACGCATGCAACCGGAGAGCCAACACACCTCTGCGGGGGCCAGACGATGTTTCATTCCGGATACGCACATTCAGCGTACGCCCATCCACCACTTTGCCATGCATGCCCTGCAGCAAGAGAAACAAGGGTGTTTGACGTGGGTTGTGAGCTCTTAGACTGCACAGAAGAGCCGTGCCCCGAAGTTGGCCCAGGACAAGCAGCAGCCTAAAAGTTAACGCCTACCTCCTTGGCCGTTGATGCAGACGACTCGTCGGCCATGTGCACAAATCCAAAGCCGCGGCTTACATCTGCAGAACACGGGGGACAGAACGCGAACATGAAATTTAGGGCACGTCTCGGCCTGCCTGCTTGCAAACTTGCAAGACTGGCACCAGATGTAGGGTATAGGAACCGCTACTGATTGAGCTTACTCGTGCTTGCATCGTACAAGACTGCCGTGTGGAGCACAGTGCCGAAGGGTTCAAACATCTGCCGCAGCAGCGCATCATTGACGGCCTGCATGCCAATCATAAACAAGAGGACAAAACACGATGGTCCCCAAGGGCTGGGCCTGCCGCAATAATGACACCAGCGGGACTTGCATGCCCCATGCAAAAGGGTAACATCTTCACAAGCGTGTGTGCGTTTGCAGGGGCAGAGCGCAGATAGTTGCATTGCCTGCCTCGCCTGGGACAGGTTGCCAACATACAGCTTGCAGGAGTCTGGCAGCTCGTCGCCTGGCCGTGTGCGCCCGTGAGAACCTGCACCGGCTCACAAGTTCATCTCAAGCTAGGCCAACCGAGCCTGCTAGTTGCGCAGAGCATGCATGCGCAGCGGCATTTGCCAGACCACCACATGCAGGATGCCGTCTTGTGCAACGTACCACGAGGTGCGGAGCCCCCTTCGTCCACCGGCGGAGGGCCCCCGCCCAGCTCAGCCAAGAACGATTTGTACTCTGAGTCCATTTTGACAGCCTCTCCCGGGTTCATGCGCGCCACATCCTGATAATATTGTGGCAGGGAAAGGAAGCAGTGAGCAAACCAGCCAAGGGGGGTGTGCAGAGAGTTGCACAAAGCATGCGGCCAGAGGCACAATTGGACCCAGTGTGGCATCACCCTGAAACGTACCTTGGCGTACATCTCATCCACCTTGCTCTGCATCTGGTCCGGCAGCCGGTACACATCGACAGCCTTCTTGGGGCACTCGCTCTGCTGGTGCCCTGCATCGGCAGCATGCACAGTTGGGCTCTAGTGTTGGCGGCTGAACGCAGCAGTCCCTCCCTGGCCTGGCGAGTGGAGACAGCTGTACAAGCACGGCACAGCAGCGTGTCAGGAGAGGGTCCCGCACTTGCCTGACTCTCCACAGATGAAGCAGTACTGTTCGTCCTTGAGGGTGCCATTTAAAGCTGCCAGTTCACGCAGCTGCGGGGGGTGGAGGCATCAACCGCCTCAGTACGGCAGGCACCGCTGGACATCAGTGCCTGAACACGTGAGCTGCCAAACCGCGGCATCCACACGATTAGTGATGAATACAACACATGTTGTAGCCTGCCCCGGTTGGCCCTCATTGCCCGACTTACCTGCAGCTTCTTGTGCTCATTCATCTCCTCATCCATGGGCTGCACACATGCAAAAGGGATACGATGAGCCCATCGGCGAAAACAACACCCCCGTCAGCGCTGGCTCAATCACTTGCAGGTGAAGGATAGCGAAAGACTAGCCCACACCCTTGATTGCAATACAGTACGCCCCACCTGCAACAGCCGCTCCACCATGGCTGCCGCGGCATCCACCTGCAGAAATGGCACACACATAAAGCAGAGAGGGTGGCTCAATGGAGTATGCAGAGCTGTCCTTTGCTCACATTCGTGCCATTCGTGACGTAATGCAGCAGTTAAGTGAGAATAACTGCTTGGCAGCAGATGGCAAGCAGAGCAGAGCCCACAGCACAGGCACACACATCTTCCTGCCGGTCGCCGGTGATGAGAACGTGCAGCTCCTCGTCCTCCCCATAGTCATACTTGGGGTCGCGCGAAGCACCCTCTTTTACACTGCCTGCACGCCCACATGGACCGGCGGCACCACCGCAAGGGAGAAGAGGGGACAAGTCAGCAGAGGCATGTTGTCCAGCAGTGCTGCACACTCGGCAGTGGCCCTCATCTGTCCTTGAAGCGGCAGGGCTGTGCCCCAACCTCCCGCTCCCATGGGCGCACCCCTGCCACGGATGGCAATCTTTGTGTTGGTCTCCGACTGCATGCGCTTCTGCGTATTGCCGCGTGGGCCAATGATGAGGCCGATGAAATTGTAGCCGGGGTAATCCTTCAGAGGGATGAAGATCTTCTTCCACTTGCGCTCAGGGCGGTAGTCTGGTGAGCCAGGCACACGCAGGGGAAGGGGTGCAGGAGAATGAGCGGCAGACAACAAGGGAAATGGCTGGCGGGTGCCTGGGCACGCGGGCCGCGCAGCAAGTTAGGTGCCGCCGCGGCATCGGCGCCTCCGACCTCGAGTGCCCACCTGGTGGCGCCTTGTACGTAGGGTCACGCTGGATGAGCTGCTCAATCAGCTTGTTTCGCGTCTTGGCCATCTTCTCCTTATACCGCACCTCTCGCGTGTTCAGCCTGCACGCAAGAGAACCGCCAGTGAGGCGCGTCCGTGCCAGATCCAAATATAAAAGCAGAACGTGCAGACTGGCTTGCTTCAGAGCACAGCAAGGGCGGATTAGGGCACGAGCAGGCACCTCATGCCCATCACGTCGTAGATTGGGGGCGGGCTGGGCGAGCGCTCGCCCTCAGGCGGGATGTCCACGGCGCCGCTGAGCAGCTTGCGGTTGATTTCGTTCAGCTGCAGGGCAGCGTGAGCGTTGCGGTGGGTGCCTGCTGCTGAACTGTTCCTGGTGGCGGTGCCTGCTCCGCACCATTGTGACACAAGCTTCTGCCCAAAGCTCACTGGACGAGTCGCCGGCGCACCCACCTGCTTGTGGAACTCCAGCACCTCTGGGTCGCCCCCGGGGGCGCGCCCCGTCACTGCGGGCGGCAGCACCACTTGGAGCCCGTTGGAGAGGACGACCTTCTCCGGGAAGAGGACAATGGCCCGAGAGTCGTCACCGCCCTCCGTCGTGGCCGCCTCGCCCGTGGCCCAGCGGCTTTTGCGCTTGCGAGTAGGCGCCGTGGCGGGCTGCTCAGGCTCAGGGGCAGGCTCAGGGGCGGGGGGCAGCGGCTCAGGAGGCACGGCCGCAGCGGGCAGCGGGCCCCAGCGGTGCCGGCGGCGTCCGCGTGGTGGCTCCGCCATGGTTGGATAAAACAGAACTGCTAGGCAAGTTTTTTGGCTTGTGCTGTTGTACAACTGTACTGCGGAAGAAACAAGTGCGGTCCCCTGGACTTCATGGAGCTTTGGGTGCACTAAAGGCCAGCAAGACAGCATACATTTATAACGCGCGGAACGGAGTCCGGCCCCCGGGAACGGGGCGTCGGGCCTGGCGGCCCGGCGGGTTGCGCGTGCGCCCACCGGCCAAAAAAAAATGGCCGTTCTTAAAGATTTTTAAGGGATATGAGGGGGATTTGTCCTCGCTACACTGTAAGTGACAGCGCGAAGCTGGACATTGGTTCTGTGTGTCTAAATGCAAGAAGAAGGCGGGAGGAGAAGCGGGGCTGGATGTGCACTCAATTGGGTCACATTTGGCCTGCAGATGGCCTATTACTCTCTGGTGGGAGGCTGAGAGGAATAACCAGCCTTACACTGTAAGTTACAGCGTGAAGCTGAACCGGTTCTGTAGGTCGAAAGGCAAGTTCTGACACACAAGCACACTCATCAATCACACTCAGCATATTGCTCCCGTACGCTTTGCACACGGGAGCATGAACGCGATGCAATCACACAAACTAGAGAGGATGACGGCCTACGCCACAAGCAGCCAGCAATAATGCGACCAGCCGCCAGACTCAATCATGACGAATGCAGCATCTGCCTGTGCCGCTGCCTCCACAGCAAATGATGATGCCTGCAGCCAGGCCACGCCGTTGAAATACCGAACCACTGCCAGAACGCAGGCCCGCAGCGATGCAACGGCAGAAAGGGATCAAGTGATGTGCCTGTGCCAGCATACATGATGTAGAAGGCACAAGGAACATATGTAGGCAAAGATTGAAGTAAAGATCCACACGAAACCATCTTTCACGATGCAAGTCTTTTGCAAAGCAACAGCAGCAGCAGCAACAACTGTGAAACTGGCAAGTTTGCAACAGATCTGGCACACCCCGAAGATCCTGGAAGGCAGTGTGACACAACAAAATGAATTGCAATGAGGCTCAGCATGAAGGCATGTTTAGAAGGGATTGCACTTCTAAGCACCCTGCCAGCTGGAAATCTCGTGTGATTAACAACATCTAGTGCGGCAAACAGCCATTCTGTCGTCCAGAATGTCAATCAATATCCTTCAAGCTGTCAGAAACGCCGTGCACATGAAGTGTGTCGAGCACAATGTGTATCCACCATGTGAGCACCCATGCGCACCACCCACACATTGCATACACGGCGTGCACGCTGGGAAAGCATGCTGCTGGGAGCAAGCTCAGCTCGTCATCATTAGAACATCACCGCAAACTCGCATGCAGAGATGGAGCGAAGCCCTAAAACGCGGCACCCATGGACGCGACCTACTTTGGCCCGGGGGGTGCGGGGGGCGGGGCCCCCCGCCTGCGCCCACGCTCACACAGCCATCAGATCTCGAGGCAGGTGCGCACCGTCACATTAGGGATACGTGTGCAGCGCACGAGGGCACGAACGCGATGCAACCACAGAAATTCAGACCGTGGCAAGCCAGGTCAGCCGCCGCCTGCACGGCGCCCCGCCGCAGAAGATGACCACGTACAGGAACAGATCGCGTCGGAATAATTCGCTCCCGTTCCTAACTGAATGGGCCCTGTTCCCCTGGAACCAGCAGGAACGTGAACCCTGTTCCAGATGAATGTGGGCCTGTTCCACCAGAACGGCAGCTGGCCCGGTTCGATAACTTCTGCTCATCACAATGCAATAGCATTGTAAAACACAATGTCACTTTAATTAAAGAACTTCTCCAGGCAGAGCCGGCCAGCGCCAGCGCCAGCAGTGACGACAGCGGATGATGGCCACCAACAGGTTGCTGCCTGGCTTGGGGGGCAGCGCAGGCTCCCGCCGCCCTCCCCACTGCCCCACTCGTGCAGTGAACATCACCTGCATCCCTTAATGCAG
>JTEE01000132.1:606352-638434 GCA_002896455.3 Chlorella sp. ArM0029B
TCAGTTCGTTTCTCTTGCCTCTCGCTTTTTGCGTTCGTATGAATGATGTTTTATCTGCTGCTGGTTCAGCCTGCTGGCCGTGTTAGTGCCCACTGCCCCCCCTGCCAAGCGGGGGTTGCCGCCGGTGCCCGCTGGTGCGCGCCTGCCTGGCAGCTGGTCCCCCCTGCCTCGGACCCCATATTTATGAACTATGAACGTGTGTAACACATTTCGAGCAAATGAAGCGAGCTAGAAACGCCCGCTGGGCAGCTGAGCAGGGCACGTTCCGGGCCCGTTCCGGAGGAACGAGGTGCCCGTTCCCCACCGTTCCCGCTATCTGTTCGGGCCGAACGAGGCAGGAACGGGCCAGGAACGACACACGGAATGGGCGAATTATTCCGACGCGTGGCCTGGGCACGGCAGGCCAAGGTCACCACGCCGTCCCACCATCATCATCAGCACCAGCACCAGCAGCACGAGGAGCAGGAGCAAAAACCGACGCGCAGAAACGGAGCGCAAGCCACGTACGCGGCGGCGGCGGGGGGCCCCGCCCCCTGCACCTCCCGTGCATCAGATGTACAGCGGCAGTACCTTTGCCAGTCTTTGCCATGTTGAAGTCAACTGCACTGCTGTTGACATGATCCCAAGAGGTTTCAGTGGTGAGACGGCCCAGAAAAACGGATATGTTTATAATGCACCAGGGCTAATTACTGTAGGGCTCATTGGGCTCATACCCAGGTGCATCCCCAGCAGCAGCACCTGAAGTTGACTTCAACATGGTTTGAGAACGCCAACAAGTCGACAAGTCGCCAACAAGTCGACAAGAGGGCTTACAGTAGACTGCCCTAACGAGCCCTACGAGCCCTAATTAGCCCTGATGCATTATAAGCAGTAAACAGATCCGTTTTTCCTGGGCCGCCTCACCACTGAAAGCTCTTGGGATGGGCTTCCAGCAGGTGGGGCGGCGCCGGCGGTCGGGCCTCACATGTCATCTCAGGAGCGCATCTTGTGCCTTGGCTGGCCATGGCCTTTGGTGCCCTTCTGACAGCTCAGCTTTAGGGAGGCTCAACCTTTGCGAGCGTAGCTCGCGACAGAAAATGCCGCACACCGATACATTTTGCACCCAAGTTGAAAGTTTCTTGCGGCCGCGCGGCGCATGTTGGTGCATTTCTTAAGCAATTTCCAATGCTTGCCACCGCAGACAACCCCTGCCTGCCACAAGAAGCCATCAGGAATCTGACTGGGAACGCCAGAACAGTCAAACGGCAGGACGTCCCAAGCGGCCAAACGGCAGGCCGGCTGAGCTGCCCGACCTGAAACGCAGCCCCTGCCCTCTGCTCTAATGATGCAATCATTAAATATCATTCCATGCTCATGCAAACTGCCCCCCCCCCCCCCCCYYCCCCCCCTTCTTCCTCTCCTGTCGTTGTCTGCTGCCGTTTCCCTTCCATTCGCACCCTGTTCCTGGGTTTGGTCTTCATGTCCCTGCCTGACGACTGATGGCCATTTGCTGAAGGTGTGCTTCGACGCAGGGGCAAACAATTGACCTGGCACCCTAAACAGCGCTGGCTTTTGCCAAGTCCACTGGCTGCCCAGGTCCCTGCTTGCCTTGAGCTGTGGTGTGCGCTCTTTGATTCTTCTCTCTGCTTGGATTTAAACATCATCCACTCCAGTCTTGGCTACTCGGTTTGTTTGCTTGTGAGAAGCACCATCTCCCCACTCAACGAATTGAGGCAATGGCACGTTGCAGAGCCAGCCGGAAGTGAAGCTCCTCGACTTCCTTGGTTTGTCCAGCGGCATGAAAGATGCTGGCCAGTTCATCAGGTCCAGCAAGTCCGCCGAAGAGACCCTCCACCCACCAAACATTGGCCAACCTAATGGTTCCAACAGGACAACCGCATGCTTCACAATTGCACACACTCGAGCTACCACGGGGCGTTCAAACACTCAAGAGACCTGCTGCACTGCTCAAGCTTGCCGTTTACGCTGCAGCAGTCCTTGGCAGGTTAGGGAGCTCCCGCCAGTCACAGCGCGCGCGGCTGCGCCCTGCTGTAGGAAGGCAGCACCAGAAAGCAATGCGCCTACAAAGCACGTAGGTGGACAGCGAGCAATGAATCGCCAGTTCTCTGCACACCAGGCCCACTTTCTAGAGAACTTCTTTTTGGCTGCAGTGCTTCCCTTCTCTCAGGGGCTGCCTGCTTCACAACTTCCATGGATCAGGGCACAGCATGTCATCTCAAAGCAGACTCTGCCAAAGCGATCAAGCAAACGGGTGCGGCTGCATCAGAACTTGGGTTGCCTGGGTTGCGAGTGGTGTTGGCGTTTCTCCTGAAGTTGGGGAATCATGTGAAGGCAAGGGAGACTGGGGAATCATCCAAAAAGCCAGATATCTACTGCCTGCGGCGAGCGCCCCCCAACTGCGTGAAGTTGCTGTCATCCCGCTGCGTAGACTGGCGCCGCCCGCGGCCGCGGCCAAACACGCCGCCGCCAAAGCCTGCAAGGCAACGCAGGGCAGGGTGGCATGTGTCCAGGCAGCACGTAGGCACATGGAGGTATGCAGGTGAAGACCGCGATGCCTGCACATTATGGACAGCGATGGAATACACTTCGATGGTGGCCCCACCAGCACTTGGCACGCACCAGACTCCGGCATGAAGCCGCTGCCACGCTCGCGATCCCCGTAGCGCCCGCCGCCACGCCCGCCCCTGCAAACATCACGCGTCGGGGCACAACGATAAAGTGGCGGCGAGCTACCGGAGAATGAAGGGTGCACAGGCTCAGGAGCGGGCGCCGTTATGCACAGAGACTTACCTGCCGCCGCGGCCAAAGCCTCCCGCGCCGCCAAGCCGACCTCCCATGCGGGTGCGCCTGCCGCCCTGCACATGCCAGGCATCCCCAAAGGCAAGTGGAGGCTTTAGATGGCTGGAGACAAAACGAAAAAAAGGAAAGGCAGACACAGCGGTTGTGGTTTGCAGCTTGAATGCATGCACTTGTGGGCCGGCTGCCCGGGTGCTTGCGGACCTGGCCACCGTCGTGGCCGCGCCTGCCATCGCCTTCATCCTCGTCGGTGTGCAGAGCACCTGCACGCAGCGTGGGTGCAAAAGTCAGAACGTCCCAACCTGGGCAAACTAGGACTCCAGGGTGCATGCGTGCGCAGCGCAGCCGCAACAACGTGACAATTGCACAGTCCAGCAAAGCGCGACTAATGCAGCGCTGCAAAGCACACGAAATCTCTTGGCCTACCCACCTGTGCGCATGGCCAGCGCGCGCTCATTCAGGTCCACCAGAAGCGACGCCTTGTCGCTGAAGGTGCCCGCCAGCGTCTGCAGCAGCGTAAGCATTGCAGTACCGATGAGCGAGGGCAAGGAAGTGCTGATCAATGCACTCAGGCGA
This sequence comes from Chlorella sp. ArM0029B, assembly GCA_002896455.3. Lineage (NCBI taxonomy): Eukaryota > Viridiplantae > Chlorophyta > Trebouxiophyceae > Chlorellales > Chlorellaceae > Chlorella > Chlorella sp. ArM0029B. Next base: position 609,725 of record JTEE01000132.1, read on the forward strand.
AGGCAAACATGCGAGGTGCGTGCAGCAAGGTGCAGCCAGCTGGTGAGCGGCGCGCCTGCAGTCGTGTCGGCTCCACGTGGTGAACAACAATTGTGCCAGTGGGCTGATCATGGCTGGCAGGCAGGCCGTCGTCCACGATCAGCCGGCTGACAATGGAGTGCACCTGAATGAACCAGGGGTGAGGGCAAAAGTGTGTGGTGCATCAGTGGGCATAAGGCTTCGTGTGCTCAGTGCAGGCCGCAAACCCCGTGCGCTGGCACAGGGCTGTGCATGGCCAGCATCTGTTTGACCATCACTGCCAGCCACAACAAATGTGCAACAGCTCTTGTGCGCGCTCACCTTGCGCTCTGGCAGCTCAAACATGTCGCACAGCTGCGTGATGCTCAGTGACGAGTAGAAGCGTCCGTACGCCAGCAGGTAGGTGCGCAGACCCTCCTCCTGCAGCTTAGCGCGCAGCATGGCCAGCACAGCCTCCTTCTGCAGGAGCAGAAATTGGGGGGCGGCAGATCAGCAGCATTAGTATAGTGCAACCGAGGATGTGCACTGCTTCGAGGCATAGTGGAACCCAGGATGTCCCCGACTCTGCCGCATGGCAAAAAGCCCACGGAAGCTGCTATACGCAAAGCCATCGCAGCTGCCGTGCCTGAGGCAGAAGGCTCCAGCATGTCAGCGCAGTGGTGTACTCGTATGCACGACGCCAGTCGCCTGCACACACGTCAGGAGGAGCGGGGCAATGTTCAGTTTGGTGCATTGATCATGGGCAGGATGGTTGACAGCGCCACGCCATAAGGGGCGTGCAGGCCGGCGGCGGCGCCCACCTGTCGACAGCGAGCGCACAGCCGCCATGACATGATCGCGCACATTCTCAGGTGGGCCAGTAAAGCTCTGGCGCTCGTAGTTGTCCATTAGCCTGCAGGGTCAAATGTTGGTCATGGTCGGGAGAGGCTGCGGCATGGAGGCACCTCAGGGTGGACATGCCACCAGCTGCCCCCAGCCATGAACTAACTGCATGTCCTGGCAGATGCCCTACGGACCTGCGCAGCGGCTTGCTAATGATGCGCTTCCGGCCGTCTGCAGACTGCAAGGTGGCCATTGCAGGCACCTGCAATGGTGGCAGAATGCTGGATTAGCAGATGTTGGAGGCATGCGTGCAGGGAGCCAGCCACGGGTTCAAGACCACACAACACATACCTCTAGCAGCATCGCCGAGATGAGGTACGTGCTCTCCAGAAGCTCCAGGTTGATGTGCATGTGGAAAGGGACCTGCAGCATGATGAAGTCGTAGGGTCAGAGGGAGCAGGAAACATGTGGTCGACATTTGTTACTTTACTTATTCAACAGCAGGTGCCCATGCAATTTCTTGCACCATGCATGAACACGGCACATGCTCCCTTGCCCTACCTGGCGCCGACGCTCGGCTGCCTCCTGCTCTGGCGTCTTCTCTTGGAAACGATGCTGCTGGATGCCCTGCACACAAGGCAGAGCTTGCAGAACTGCCGTCAAAACGCAGGCACTTGCATGCAGCCCAGTCAGTTGCGCGCAGCCAGCGCATGTGCAAACAACTGGCAGCCACGCGGGCGACGCCCTCTGGACCCGTGCCTGTGCAAGTAGCTCCTTGACTCGGCCAGTGCCATACAGGTCCATCAGGCACTGGTGGCACTCGTAGATTAGGCCAGCGCGGAAGGCGGACAAGCCCAGCTGGGCAATGGTGCGATTGTACAGCACCTGCACACAGCGCAGCAATGGCCAGACATTAACAAATAGGTGCCAGGTGGTGCGCAAGACCATAAAATGCACGCCCTTCTGATGTGCAAACAGAGGAGCAGACTGAACAACACTTGGCAGGCACACTGTTGTCTGCTGCTGTCCTGACCCTGCTGCTGTCCTGACGTCGCACCTGCAACTTTGCATCCAGCTGACCCGTCTGCTCCTGAATGCGGCTCATAAGCAGCGTATCACGAGCGCCGTAGAAGTCGTCGCGGATGCAGCTGCAGGCAGGCACTTGCGCGACAATTCAGTAGAAGACCACCAAGTTTGTGCAGCGGACACAGACAATGCAAGGCCACGCCAGAAAACGCACGAGCAGCACGCCTACCGGAAGTAGACCGTGCACAGCATGGCCTGGCCCTTTTGGTTGTCGTTGCCGTGTGCGTAAACCACACGAGCCAGCTGCTCCACAAGGTTGGCGCAGCTTTCCGGAATCGAAAAATCGTGGGGAATTTTGACCACAATCAACTCTGCAGCATGACAGCATACACAAGTCAGTCATCCGGCCAGCTGGCCGCTTCAAGCTGCCCACATAGCATGGGGAGTGTATCACACGCTGCTATCCACAGCGACCCAAGTGCAGAAGTATGCAGCGGGTGCGTTGTTGACAAGAGCGGCAGCATCGCATGCGCCTGCGATTCAGATGCCAGGTTCAAGCTGGCCCAGCACGACAGCCTAAACCAGCACCAGCACTCTGCCTCAGCCCAGCAGAAAGCCTCTTACCGCCCAAAGCACCGTCTTGAACACGATGCACAACTTACAAAGCACCGGCCTGAACACGAAGCATACTGACATTTATGCGCGTCACTTATTTTTACTCGGTACAGTACCTTACAAAGCACCGGCCTAACCAAGATGCACAACCCTTTCGTCTTACCTGTGGCGCCCTCCGCTTCCTCGCCATCCATCGCCTCGGCAGCCTCCACTGCGGGCACAGCCTCTGCCGAGGCCTGTGCCGAGGCCTGCTGCTGCAGCAGCGCCAGTTTGCGCATGGCACCATACACAACATCTGCATCATGTGTGGAAGGCACGGGTGAATTGTGGCACCTAAGCAGGCACGCTGTGCGCAAGCAAGAATTGTTTGTCGGGGGTAGGTGGTCAGCTGCGCACGCTGCTATGCGCACTTACCGCCCCAATCGCACACACACACCTGTCTTGTAGTAAAAGTGCTGGATGCGCTTCAGCGCCACACCCGCCAGCTTGTCCAGCTCATTCTGCGCCGCCAGGTACTCGGACACCTGCAGGTGCACAAGTTGGGGAGCGGCCGTGCTTCGTGCGCAAGCTGGGGGGAGCACGGTCATCCCCAAACCCTCGCTCATGGCAGGCGCGCACCTTCTGCGCCAGCGCCAGCAGCACAGCCTCATCTTTCAGGCGCTCCATGTACTCGTTGGCGTGCGGGTCCAGGGCCTGGCGGAGCAGGGAAGACAAGCATGCTGTGAGGGCCAGCCGGATTGCATTGAACCTGCTACAATGCAAAGGATCCTGCGCGCTGGTTTGGCACCCGCTCCAGCCTCTGCACGCCAGCCACACCTTCAGGCTGCTGTTCCACTCGTCGTCCAGCCGCTCCAGAAAGGCGCCCAGGTTGCCCCACACCTGCACATGTGAAGGTCAAAGAGAGTGTGCAGGGCGGAATGATGGAGGCAGGCAAAATGCTTGCTGCCGATTTGCCATCAACAGGTTTCCAAGCGGCGCCCCATACATTGGGCCAGGAAATGGCACGAATGATACGACCGCCTGCCCAAATCTGCATCACATGCCTGCGTGGGTGTCTCTGCCTCCGGCTCCTCTTCGCGCTCTTGCTCGGGTGGTGTGTCAGTGAGACTGATGTGGCGATTGGCGTCCAGCAGCGTCTGCATGGCAGGGGCGCAGGCGGGAGGAGTGATCGGCGCAGGTGGGTGTGGATGTCTACACATGGTGGGTCCCTGAAAGCCTAGGTACAGAAAAGAGAGAAAAAAAAAAAAAAAAAAATGGTCAAAAGGGCAGCGGGCAGTGTGCCTGCACAGGTGTTTGCTGGCTCACGAAGCGGGCACCATGTAGCTGCCATTCTGTGTGCTGCCATTCTGTGTGCTCACCATGATGTCAAACATTGTTTGGCCGCACCGATTCCAGTTGGGCACCGTCATCGCGTTCTGCAGGCAGGCACTCAGGGAGGGGCGCTGGTGATGCTGGGCACATTCTGCTCTACACGCTTGCAACATAAGCCCCCGCCAAGGGCTGCTGGCTGCCTGGAGACTGCCCAGGGGGAGTCAAACTGCCAGTCGGGCAGAGTTGCACTGGCCTCGGTGCCGCCCAAAGCGCGTGCGACCGTGGCACACGCACCTGTGGAGCTCTAGCCACTTGCCTGGGTGGGTTGGTTCATGTCAAAAGTGACGGTGATGATGTTGATCAGAATCTCTACCCTTTGGACGGGGCCTTTGGTGACGCCCGCAAGGTAGCTCAGCATCTCAATCTGCACGGTCATAGGGCTGGCGAGTAAGGCTCAGCGGCAACGTCGCCTGCACCACCGAGCTAGCCCTGCCGCGGCAAAGTTGGGCACCATGCGACATGAGTAGGCAGCCACAGTACCTGCCCCTTGCCGAAGTTGACATTGTGCCACACTAGGTGGACAGTAATCCAAATTAGGCACCATGCGGCAAAGTTGGGCGCCATGCGACATGAGTAGGGCAGCCATCAGTTACCTGCTCCTGGCGATCAATGCGGGTGGTCTTGCCACGTGCCATCGCAATCTCCTGCAGCTTCTTCTGCACCATCTCGTAAGTGATCTCCTTGGGGTCCATGGACAGAATCTTGTCCTTGGGACGCTGCACCACGCCGGTGCGCACTGCGACAGCGAAAGGTGCACACAGTGCAGGCAGGCACCGCTCTGCGCACTGCAAACAGTCTGGGTGCCGCAAGCCATCCGCACAGCAAGACCTGTGTGCAGGCCCGGGCCGACAACAGATGTTCCTGAACCGGTGGCTGGGGTTGTAGGCGGCAATTGCAAGGGTGGAAGTGCATGGTAAGCGGGTGGTAAGCGGGCAGCAGCGCAACAAGCAACACTGTGAGGCCGTTGACCAGAGCAGACCTGTCTTGAACTTGGCCTCCTCCTCCTCGTCGGTGTTCAGCTCGCGCTCGCTCTCAGCTGCGCCAGCCAAACAAGGGAGGTGCTGATTCAAACACGGGTTTGCGCTGCAGTGTTACCCTGTGGATGGATGCACACACAGCTTCTGCAAAGCTTTCGCTGTTCATAGCATGCCAGACCAGCATGCCATGCCACAGCTGCGGGGCCTGGACATCAGCCAAATAAGCGACTCACCGCCTGACCCGCTCTCGCTGGGGCTCTTCTCCTCCTCCTCCGTCTCGCTCACAGGGTTCTCCCTGCATGCTCAGGGGGGTGCCCAGGTACACACACATATATGTAGCTTTCAGATGTGCCATGCTGGGCACGTGAGGTGCGCATCACCTTCCTGCCTGCTGGCCCCCCCCAAGATGCTCACCTAAAGAGCCGCATCTGCTCTGCGTACGCAGAGTTGTGCTTGCGCAGCGTCTGCTTCATGCGCGTAAGCGCGCGAGTGTTGGTGGGGCTCAGCTTGGGCTTCTCTGCAGTGTGCAAGACGGAGGTGACATTGCGCAGTTCAGCGTGCGTCTGGCCCCATGCGCACGGCCACCAGAAGTCAACACAGTCCCAAGCCTACCACGTGCAGCGTCAGCAGCTGCGGCAAACCACCTGCTAGTGTCTTGCTCAGAAAGTCGTCCAGCTCGCACAACATGCGCACGTAGGCACGCGGCACGCCCAGGCTCTGGGTCACCTGCAACAGGCACGCACAGGCAAAGCGGTCGAGGACGATGGCAGCGGTGTAAGCAAACACGACGAGGCAAGCAGGCAACTGTGGAGCTACGATTGATGCCAAGGCCTCGCCGCGCCGCCTGCCCTCCACGCCAGGCACAGATGCACAGCACACAGCCGGGCCCACACCCACCTTTTGTGTGCGCTCCACCTGCTTGTTGAGCTTGTCAAACAGCGTCTGGATCGCCGCCCAGTCGTTGATGTGCATCTTGTTCTGCACGCACCCAGTCAGGCAGACGTTGGCAGGCAGCACTCCATGCATGCAAAGCCCTGCCATCCATTGTGCACTCGAGCCGGACCAGCAACGATGCGCTTCCTATCTGCCAGCACAGCACGCCTGCATACATCAAGCTTACCCAGGCTGCCTACAAGTGTTGGCACCCGTGGCAGCAGGGATCTCCACAGCGCGTCAAAAACCCTCGGAAAGCGATCGCCTCCCCTTACCGCCTGCCCTCCCTGTCCCCCTGCCCTCCCCGCAGGCACCTTGATGTCGTTGCACGTCGCACGCAACTCATCGTGAGCCTTGTCCTTGGCGCTGCGCACCACGCGCCGCTCATCCTCGCTCTCGCTGTCGGACGACCCCATGAGGAAGCGGCTGGCCCCCTTCTTGCGGCCGGAGCCGCTGCTGGAGCTGGAGCTGCTGGAGCTGCTAGAGTCGGAGTCGGAAGAGCTGCCGTCGCCTGCAGGGTATGGAGAGGAAGCGAATGCGTGGGTGGTTTGATGGTGGCGCGACGAGGGTGCGGCATGACGGCTCATCAGCGGCGGTGAGCAGCAGAGTGGCAGCGGCCGGGCGGAACGCCCAGCCGCCCTCACCGGACGAGCTCTCCGACGACGACGATGACACGTCCTCCTCGCTCTCCTCATCGCTGGAGGCCGCTGCCCAAAACTTGGACGCCTGCAGGTGGTGCAAGTGCCGGCGGCAGGGAGCAAGTACTGCAGGGTTTGGGCAGGGGAGCGCTGCGGGGAGCCTGGCGACGGAGCTGGTTGGCGGAGGCGGGCGCCGCTGCAGGGTCCGCCGCCCGGCGGCGCAGCAGGTGGCGCGATGGAGGCAGAGTTTAGCGATTGCGTTGCACTCGGCCCAGGGAAGCAGCGGACGCTCCAGTGGGTGAGGAGAAACACAGTGATGCACGCCTCGAGGCTGCCTCGTCTGAGCTCCTGCCAGCGGCCCCACCCAAACAGTATCACACAGGGGCGGTCGGGGAAAGGCCGGGGGGGCGATGGGGGCGCACCATGACTGCTCGACCGCCGGTTTGTCGGGGCAGAGCTCTCTGCGATTGCTGCAGTCAATCGAAGACCAATCAACTTGTTGCACGCGTGACCTTCAGCCCGCACTCAGCCTCGACCGCTTGGCGATGTACAGCGGTACACCGAAACGGGTAATGCATGAGCTCAATGCATGCAGCTCACTTCCGGCATGCACTTCCCGTCCATACACAAGGGCAGCGGTCGGCAGCGAGCACTTCAGCCGCCGCCTTTGAAAAGGTGCCGTGCTGCTGTAGCGGCTGTAGGGCCTGGGGTTAGCACGCTTCCATTCAAATGTAGCGCGCGCTCCGGCCTCGACGACGCCGCAGCTGCGCCGCCGCTGCCGCCGCTGCCGCCCTGGTCGTCCACGGCAGCGCCCACCTACTGCCCCCCCCCCCTGCCCCCGCAGTTCTTGCGCCTCGCGAAGTGCATATCGAGTGTGGAAGCCGCTGACCCTGCCCAGTAGTCGGAATTGAAGCCATGCGCTTTGCAGACCTTTCGCCGCCTCTCAGCCCCGAGCTGCTGCGCGTGCTGGACAGCGCAGGGTTTAAGCAGCCCACGCCCGTCCAGGTTTGAGGGCGGGAGACTGGTGGCTGGCTGCCGCTGGCGGGCCCGCATGCCCTGCTTCAATTGGACCGTCAGCAGCTGTTAGAACTCTTCGCTGGCCCCTCACGTGCAGCACTGGCTCCAAGTTGCAGGAGGCCACCATCCCGCTGTTCTGCGGCAACAAGGATGTGGCCGTGGATGCCTGCACCGGCAGCGGAAAGACGCTGGCCTTTGTGCTGCCGGTAGTGGAGAAGCTCCGGCGCCTGGAGGCGCTGAAGAAGAACCAGGTGACAGGGAGAAAGATGGGCATAGCAATTGAGCGCGTGGGGGGGGGGGGGGGGGGATGTCAGCAGGGACAGGCTGCTGCAGGAGATGCGGGCAAGGGCTTAATACAGCCCATGTGCTCATCAAGGTGATGCATTTGCGCATGCGCCACAGGTTGGCGCCGTCATTGTGAGCCCCACTAGGGAGCTGGCTCGCCAAATATTTGAGGTGGCCCGCCCGTTCATCGACACCGTGCCCTGGCTGCGGGCGCTCCTTCTGGTTGGCGGAACGTGAGCAACTGCCTCCATGCCTGTGCAGCTGCGCTCCCACCTGCCCAACTTTTGCTCTTGCAACCTCACCGCAAGGAGCCTTACAATCTGCGGTGCCCGTGTGTATGCACGCCGCACAGTGCGCATGCCCGCCTGGTGTGCTCTGCGCTGTGCTTTGGAGGGTACACTGCTAGCCCGCATGCCCCTGCTGGCCCGCACACCGCAGGGATGCTGTCGCAGATGTGACAGCGTTCAAAGAGGATGGGGGGCATGTGCTTGTGGGCACACCCGGACGCCTTGACGATGTCATGCAGCGCTGCACAGTCATGGACTTGCGGACAGGTGTGCTGCTTTGCTTTTGTGTTTTGCCTCAACCACATGCAACGCGCCAGCCTATTGGCACAGAACTTGTTTTTTGCCGCCGTGGTACTGCAATGACTTTGTTGAGTGCACGGTCCTCCGCCTTGTTGTCCGTTTGACCACCTTAAACGTCCACCCTACCTCGCCCCACCTGTGTCACGGCCACCACACACCCCACCCCACTCACGGCTGCCACCCCCACCGTGGCCCTGCCATCTTACAGTGGAGGTACTGGTCCTTGATGAGGCAGACCGCCTGCTGGACATGGGTTTCAAGGCGCAGCTGGACGCCATCATGCAGCGCCTGCCGCGGCAGCGGCGCACAGGTGCGCTCAGCCCCCCCCCCTGCTGCAGGCACCCCGGTGGTTGGCTGTGCGCAGGGAAAGCTTGTGGTGCGATGCAGTTGATGCAGGACGACCAGCAGTAGGAAAACAGAGCGGGTTGTGAAAGCAATGTCTGATTGCCGTGCTTCACGTGATTTTGTCATTCTTCTGAACTGCCACCCCCAACTGGTGCTTCTGGTGTGTCTCATTTTTTACCACCCGCCATGCATGCAGGCCTGTTTAGTGCGACACAGACAGAGGCTGTAGAAGCGCTTGCCCGTGCGGGCTTGCGCAACCCAGGTGGGAGCACTATCTGCTGAACAACCTCACCGGCTGGCGCAGCTGGACCCCTACTTGCTGATCCTTGTCATCTTGAGCCCTACCTCATACTGCAGTGCGTGTGAACGTGGCCGTCACCGTAGCCCAGCCCATGGGGCCCACGCACGCACTTAAGCAGCACCGCGGAGATGCTGCACCGGAGATGCCTAGCATGGTGCAGCGTACACCCAGCTCGCTGCAAATACAGGTGGGACAGCAAGCTCGTAGGCAAGGCTGCTGGCAGGGCTGGCATGTGCCTCCCCTCTTGCCTGAGTGCCCCCTCCCCCCCTTTAAATTGCGCCTTTACTGCAGTACACTGTGTGTGAATCCACGGAGAAGCTGCCAGAGCTGCTGAGCTTCCTTCAGGTGAGGTGCACGGTACTGCTAGCTATGTCTCATGCGGCGTCGCTTTGCAGCCTTGCCTGTCCCTGCAGTTGTCGAATCAATTTGACTTGCCCTCGCGTCCCTGGTGCTCCAGAGGCACTCGGATGAGAAGATCATCGTGTACTTTCTCACATGCGCATGCGTCGACTTCATGGCAGGCAAGAGCAAAATCAAAGCCTGGGTTGCTGCGTCACATTTGGGGCGTGCCTGAAGAAGCACAAGCTATGCAAAAATGTACTATGCCTAACAGGCGCTTGGCTTAATCGTTGTTGGCTGCAGCGGTCCTGCCGCGGCTGCCGCAGTGCAAGGGGCTGGCATTTCAGGCACTGCATGGCAGGATGAAGCAAGCCGCTCGTGCTGCAACACTGTCTTCCTTTGCAGAGGCATCAGCAGGTGGGTGCTTGTTGACCAGTGTTGCCCAAGGATCAAGACTGGCCGGTTGCTGCCCTGACAGACGCAAGTGCCCATCTTTCGCAGCCCTGAGCACTGTTGGAAGCACATTGCAGGTCATCAGTCACCATCCGACTGGCACTGCAGGTGCTCTGCTGTGCACGGACGTTGCTGCCCGAGGCTTGGACATTCCTGATGTACAGTGGATTGTGCAGTTTGACCCGCCGCAGGTGATAGCCTGGTCTGGGCACATTCCAATTCTTGTCTTTTAATGTAACTGTGGACACATTTACTGGTTTGACTCATTTCTCCGTAGGATATGTTTTAACTTGGGCAGGACAAGCCAGTGCATATGGCTGAGCCGCATGTTGTGGCCCTTCTCTCCCTGCGCAGGATCCCAGCGCATTTGTTCACCGTGTGGGACGCACAGCGCGCATGGGTCGCAGCGGCAACGCAGGTGCATAAATTGCTTCTCTGCAGTTACATGGTCATTTTTGCGTGCAATAACAAACACCTTTCCTGGGCCTCGTTCTTCTTGACTTGGGCTCCTGCTTGCTTGCGTTTGTTGTGCTTGACACTATCTCCCACCCACTGCTTGGCGCTGCAGTGGTGTATCTGCTGCCTCATGAGTCCAGCTACGTCGACTTTCTGAGGGTCCGCAAGATCCCTCTGCAGCAGGCGCCGCTCCTGCCTCAACTGCCAAACGTGCAACAATCCTTGCAGCGGGAAGCAGAGGCAGACAGGTATGAACCGGACGATGGTGTATTTAGTATGGCACAAGGCCTCCCCAAGGTTTGAGGGTTTGTTTAGGCCTAAACTTGCTGATTCTGTTGCCGCACGGCTGGTTTATATGCTGCAGGCTTGTGATGGAAGCTGGCACCAAGGCATTTGTTAGCTACGTGCGGGCATACAAGGAGCATCACTGCAAGTTCATCTTCAGGCTGCAGGTAGAATTACCCCCCCTCTGCTCAGCCTGAAGGTAATCTGGCATCATGTCACGTGCTTACTACGCAAACAGCTCGCAAAACATTGCTGCACCCTGCTTGCACCTCATCATTGCCACACAGGACCTTTCACTTGGTCAACTCGCGACTGCCTTTGCGCTGCTGCGATTGCCAAGGATGCCTGAGATCAAGCAAGGCGGCAAGGGCCTTGATGGCTTCACACCTTCCGCCGTCGACCCACGCACAGGTGGGCCTTTCGTTTCACTGCCAGCATTGGCGGGCTTGCAGTTCGCAAACAGCATGTAATTTTGGTATTCGCAAACTTATGCCCATGCAGTGAAATTCCAAGACAAGGCACGAGAGAAGCAACGGCAAGCAGTGCTCAAGCAGCAGCAGCAGCAGCAGCAGCAGGAGGAGGCAGTTCCAAAGAAGCAACGACAACAGCCGCAGAAACAGGTGGCACAGGTGGGACCGAGGCATTACCAGAGGAATGGCTGGCACTGGTCATGCTGCAATCCTGCTTCATACCTGTGCGACCAAATTTAACTTGCACAACGCCAATTCCTGTCTGCAGCAACAAGGCGAGCACCTTCCGGCAGCCAAGCGGCGCAAGGCGCAGGAGAGAGAGGACATCCAACAGCTGCAGGACGAGTACACGTTGCTGCGCAAGATGAAGAAGGGAAAGATGACGGCCTCTGAGTTTGACAAAGCAACTGGTCTAGATTTTGTCTGACATCGCGTGCATGGTCCTTACAGCAAGGTGCCCTGTACAATTCACTGTAAAAAAGTATGGATTGTCGATTCACAAGTGCACGTAGCTCATGGGTGCAATTGCCTGAAGGGCTGCCTGGAAATTGGCATCGGGTGCTGCGTTCAAAATTGACGCCGCTAGCACACCACTTCTCCAGGACATGCACCGGCCCATGGCCACCATCAGGGCTGCACGCACACGGAGGCCTCGCGGTGTCTGCTGCTCCTCCTGCACCACCAATTCCAATGAGAGAAAGCAAGTCAGCAGGTGCCCACAGCGTGTGCCACGGGTGGGTCGAGACAGCAGCTCGTGCAAAGCCTCGTATCACTCACGTTGAACAAGTGAGAAAAGTGCTCCAGCTGTGGCGCCACGGTGCAGAGAAGAACAGGCACGCCAAATGCTGTGAGCCCAACCAGAGCACCTGCATGAAAACATTCCCAAGGTGGGCTTGCAAGTTGTTGTCTAGAATGCGCGCTGGGCAGAGCACTACTGACACAGCTGATTGACACATAACACAATGTGCAGCGGGGCGACCATCAGCAGTGATTACCGATGATATTACAACACTGCCTTAGTCATGGACAACCCCACAGCTGCGTTCCTGCACACCGTACCGTACTGCGTGGCTGGTGCATCCGCAAACAGGGCCGAAGCCAGCGCCTGCTGCACTCGGGCCAGAGCCACTGCCAGGGAGTCGTTGTGCTGCTGTGATTGCTGCGCTAGCAGTGCCATGAGGGATGCTGCCTGCAAGCATTAGTAGAATATGAGCACTGTGCGTCAGACCTGTGTGCTCTCTCGCTTTGCACTCTCCGACTGCACTGTTGTTCCCCCCCCCACCCCACCCAGGCATCATCTGGTATGCGCATGCTTGCCTCGTCTCGTATGCTCCAGTGATCTTCACCTGAGCCAATGCTCCGGCCCACTAGGCATGTGAGGATGGCTGCAGAGTCAGCAGTCGCATGCCAGGAGTCAGGAGCGCCTTGTGTGCAGGTTATACCAAAATGAGGATAGTCATGAAAGATTCGAACATCATGGGATAATATGTGCATGAACAAATCGCATGCATAGTATGCATGCGCCAAACTTGCCGCACACTGCATCATTTGCCCCAGCCACCAGGGACTGGAAATGCCCGAGCACTCCTGCTCAAGCACCCCTGCTCACCTGGAATCAGGTGGTGAATGTAGGGCAGCAGGTTCAGGTCGGAATTATTAAGCAAGCCGCGCATGGCACTACATGGGAGAGGCAAGAGCGTTCACAGTGTGTCAAGTGGCGCACATGAGTGTGTGGAGTGCGCATCATGCGATGTTCAGCCTGCACCAAAGTATTTAGTGTTTAGCTTGCAGTAACTTAGTCAGTGTTCAGCCTGCACCGGCGCCGCACACGCTGGCTGGCCCTGCACCCATGCCTGGCCATCGCGGCTGTTCACCTGAAGATGACACGCAGCCGCTGGGCATCCCCCAGGTGTGCCCCAATCTCGTCTGCGACCAGCGGCACCAAATGCGGCAGCATGGGCTGCAGCCCTGCACTCCATGGAAAAGGGCCAGAGCAGCCAGGGCGTCTGTGCCAGGCAGTGGACAGCTGCTAGAATCAGGAAAAGACCCAGGAAGCACGCGCGTATCTGAACACTCACCAGGATCAGTGGCCAAGCTGGCTGCCACCGCGTGTCCCGTTGGTGCCCCACTGCCTGTGGCTCCCGGCTTGGACTGCAGCGCACGCCGCACCACATCAAAGTACAGCTGCAGCTCTTCAGACATCGAGTGCTTCAGCGGCAGCGACGCTGCAGCACCGCCAGGCCCTGCCTCCGCCGCCTGCCCTGAAGCAGCAGCGCCGCCGGCTGTCATGGGTCCGCTACGCGTCAGTGCGACACCAGGCCCCTGCACCGCACAGGTGGCTGCCGCTGCACGACGCGGCTGCGCGTTCTCCACCGTAGCAGGCTGCACCCCTCCAACAGCCAGCCAGTGCGGCGCAACGCCCACCTCGACAGGCGCGCCTGGCAGGCCGGCCGCCGACGTCGCCTGCTTCAGCGGGCAGGGTGGCGCCGGGGTGGATGATCTTGGGGTGCACGCAGGCGGTTGACGGCTGGGCAGTGCCCCAAGCTCAACTTTGCTACTCAACTTTGCTATACCCTAGCCCCCAATCGCTGTTAACACCCACCTCGGTCGTGGCCAGCTCCATCTCGGCACGGCACAACAGCTCGGCAACATCTGGCACGCGCAGCAGTTGGGGGAGCGGCGCCGAGGCGTCACCGTGACCAGGAGCCCCGCCCGCGAGCCGCAGGTCGGGCACCGCCAGCGCGCCACGCTTGGAGTGGAAGGCATACTTGGACGCCGAGTCCAAAACTTCAGCAACTCGCTGCAGGGCGAGCCTCTCAGCCATGGCTGAAGTCCCAAGCTGTCGCGGGCTCCTTGCCCAGCCGGAGTCACCTGCCGTAGGTTGGGCGTGTGTGGCAGGGCGGGGCTAGCGCCGTCTGGGTTGCCGTGCTGCAGCGGGCGTGGTGGTCTCCCGCGTCGACAGGCAGCCCCCTGTTGCCTCACACCAAATTCCGCAGCGATCGGACAGTCGACTGAATAGCTCTCGGGTGATGCTCTGCAAGGTCTTGACATGTACAGTGTCGAGTCCTCTGATGTTTCCTTGTGCAGACTGGTGTTTCCTTGGTGCAGAGTGGGCGCCACGTCGCCGTGAAGCCCTGGCGAGCCCAGCCTTCTGGAGCCTGCCAGTTCAGAGAGACAGCCTTCTCTCTTTCTGGCTCGCTCTTTCACGGGAAGGATATCAAAACTGCTCCCTAGTTTGATCACTTGAATTCATGCTGGACCTACGACCTGTGCATAGTGCTTGGTTGGCCCTCCAACAAGACCAAGGTGAGCACCGCCGGCGCTGACCCAACCTGATGGGTTTGCCTCTCTGTATTACACAATTTGTTGAACACAATTTTGTGCGCGCAGAGCCTTTGTAGTACAGGGATCTACAAATACGGTCGCGGCCAGCATGGACCGCAGCAGTACCCTGCCAAACAGGGCATCCAACGGCGGGACAAATGCAGGACAAGTTGATGAAAAGAACAAAGACTTCTTTCTCTCTCTCCGCCCTGCTTAAATACTTACAAGTCTCATTGTGTTCTTTGTGTCACAATGGGGCCGTGATCTGATATGGCAGCACCAGGGGTGCACACCTTAAGTTGTCCTCTGGCATGTGGGTCTTCAACTAGGGTATTACGTGTACAGCTTAGTGTTGCGTGCTACGCTGGGACATATATGTGCATCCCAAGCCATTTGTTTATTTTGCAAAAGTGTGCATACATGCCCAGCACGCCACGTGACCTCAGCCAGCAAATGCCTGTTGACGCCAACATCAGTAGCTCTACTCACCACGTCTGCACACGTAGTGAGCCAATCGCCCAGACACCGCCCAAATGCACCAGGCACGTGCACCAGCGCCCAAGGCTCGCTATGCTACGACACCTGGAAGCTGGTTTTCCATGATCTCTCTGGTACAGAGTTCCATGATCTCTCTACCGCGCAATGGAGGCGAGTTCGGGCGCCGTGGCCATACCGGAGTTAAAGGACGCCGCCACCCTGAACAACAACTCATTGTGCAGAAGTCCCCAGAAAGGTACTGTAGCTTTCTTGGTGGTGGACCCCGCCGGGTTTTTTTTTGGCGTGCTTCGCGTGCTCCGTGATTTGTGTGAAGTGGCTCGCTCTACCCTTTCGCATCCAGCGGCCTGACGCTCTGCAGCTCCCCAAACCAGCTGCGGCGGTCGACAAGCGGGTCGCCTGAGCAGGTGAGCCCATAGAACACGGAACCATGGTGTTACCCACCAGCCTTCGCTGCTGCCACCCTCCCGTCCGGCGGTGCTGGGCATTGCAATCGAGTAGTCGTGCATGCGTCGTTTGGCAGGCCAGCGGGGCACCACTCACAATGGGCAGCACCCTCTTTTCCCTGCGCTCTGGGCACCTGCGCGGCGCCCGCGTGTTGTCGTTACACCGATGCGGCAGCACACCAGCGGCTGAAGCGGCGGTTGGTGCTTCAGAGGTAGAGCCAGCGGTGACTGCCGCCGCTGCCGCGGCGGCGCAAGCTCCAGCCTGTGGGAGTCGCGCCTCACGAACCTGTGTTAGTAGTTGCTCGCTTTCCCCACCCTTCACAGCAGCAACAGCGCGACAATGGCCAGCGTCATCCTGGGGTCGGCCCACATAGGGCGTGCCGCTCATCTCAGGGGCAGGGCTGACCGTCAGCACCGCCGCACCACGCCTGTTGCCCACCGCCGCGTCGTCGTCGCTGCGGCAGGCGACAGCAACAGCGCGTGGGACACGCTCAGCGTGGATGAGCTCCAAGAGTGGGAGGTGCGGTCAAGGACGGGACCTTGGGGGCTATTGTCCAGGGATGTGGACACGCTCAAGGCTGGCGCCGCTGGTCTCCCGCCGGCCCACCGCTGCACCCTGCCCGTGGCATGTTTGCAGGAGACTGGCCCGCCCACGCCCCTGTTGGACACTATCAACTTTCCGGTGCATCTGAAGAACCTGGCCATTGGCGATTTGAAGAAGCTGACCAAGGAGCTGCGCGCGGGTGGGTGGTGAATCAAGGAGAGGGGCGTGGCACGTCGACTTGGCGTAAATGCACAGCCCGTGGGTGGTGGGCTGGGTAAGGCGGGACCTGCCCACCAGGAGTGTGTGCCTTGCGTGTGCTTAAGCCTCCAACGCGCCCTCCCATCCACTCGCCCGCGCTGCTGCGCAGACCTCATTCACACCGTGGCCAAGACGGGCGGGCACCTGGGGTCCAGCCTGGGGGTCGTTGAGCTGACGCTGGCGCTGCACTACGTGTTCAACACGCCAGAGGACAAGTTCATCTTTGATGTTGGGCACCAGGCCTACATCCACAAAATGCTGACCGGGCGGCGCAGCCGCATGCACACCATCCGGCAGCAGGGCGGCCTGTCGGGTGCGCAACTACGGGGACGCCTGCATGTGGGGCGGCGCTGCTGCCCAGCCAGCCTGCTGATGCTGATGTGCCTTGCCTGGCGGCCAAGTCGTTGTGTGGGCCGCTCATCCGTTGACTGTGCACATGCGTGGCCCTTGCTGCTGCAGGGTTCACCAAGCGGGCCGAGTCTCCCTACGACCCCTTTGGCGCGGGCCACAGCTCCACCTCCATCTCCGCGGCCTTGGGCATGGCAGTGGGGCGGGATGTGAAGGGCCGCAAGAACAACGTTGTGGCGGTGAGCACAGGGGCTGTCCAGGGCATGCAGGTGCTGATGCCCGCACGCATGCGCTGACCTGCACGAAGCGCTCCTCCCCGCCGCCGCGCTTCCTTCAGGTCATTGGCGACGGCGCGATCACTGGTGGAATGGCGTATGAGGCAATGAACCATGCGGGCTTCCTGGACACCAACATGATTGTCATCCTGAACGACAACCAGCAGGCATGTGGGGCTGGTGGGCACGAGGTGCACGCTTGCTGCGAGGCGCTGGCCGTGCCCCAGCTTTTGTCTGGCGTGTGAGTGACGGTCATCCAAGTGGTGTGGGCCGCTTTCTGAATTTGCGCCGGCACCTGCGCTTGCCCTATTGACGCGTGCTTGCCCCATCCGCTGCGCAGGTGTCGTTGCCCACGCAGTACAACGGCAAGAATCAAGAGCCCGTGGGCGCGCTGTCCTCCACTCTGGCGCGGCTGCAGGTTGGCTGCCTGACTGCCCTGCTGCGGCCGCATGCCTGCGCAGGCTGTCGTCCCCTTCCATTTGCGACCCTGCTTGCGATCCTGGCAGAAGCCTCGAGGTATGAAGTGGGGGCCAGCAGGAGGGGCCAGCAGAAGCGCAGTAGTGCGCAGGTTACATGGCCAAGCACTCATTCCTTCCTGTCCCTGCACGCCAACGCACGGGAGTGCAGGCCAACCGCCAGCTGCGTGAGCTGCGTGAGATCGCCAAGGGCGTGACCAAGCAGCTGCCGGGCGTCATCCAAAATGCGACGGCCAAGATTGACGAGTACGCCCGCGGCATGATCAGCGGCACGGGCAGCACGCTGTTTGAGGAGCTGGGCTTCTACTACATCGGCCCCGTGGATGGCCACAACCTGCAAGACCTCATCGACGTGCTGTCAGGCAGGAATTTGAGGGCCACTGGCAGGCTGTTGCAGCCCGGCTGGCAACCTGTGGCATCCTCCCTGGAATGTGCTTGCGCTGTCGGTGCCCAACCCCTTCTGCAGATTGTCCACCGCCCTCCCCACGCCGCGCCTCTAACATGAACTGATTGATCTCCGCTGGCTTGCAGAGATCAAAACCACCGAGACTGTGGGCCCTGTGCTGCTGCATGTGGTGACGGAGAAGGGTCGGGGGTACCTGCCAGCGGAGAGCGCCTCTGACAAGATGCATGGCGTTGTGCAGTATGACACTGTGACCGGTCAGCAAGTCAAGGCCAAGACTCAGGTGGGGACAGCGTCAGCACACTGCTTTTTGGCGGTTCAACACCTGGCGGTTCCTGACCAACACAGCCATGCAGCTGCTGAGGTGCTTGATGTGCCATTGTGTCGTTCAGGGTGCTGCTCCGCTCCGCCGAGGTGTGGTGAGGTGCTGCTCCGCCGCGCTTACCACCCCGCCAACTTATTCTTCAGTATCATATCTGTGACCTTTGCCAAAGTTCTGGGGTGGCGATTTTGAACAACCCTGCAGATTGTTTCTCAACTACCATCCTTGACCATTGCCAAATCTTTGGGCTCCTTTTGAACAATTCTGCAGACTCAATCTTTCACCAACTACTATGCTGATGCGCTGGTGGCAGAGGCCAAGAAGGATGCACGCATCGTGGGCATCCACGCCGCAATGGGCGGCGGCACTGGAATGAATCGCTTCGAGAAGGTGTTTGGGTGCTCTGCTGGACAGTTGTGCCATGGCATGCTCACCTGCAATCTGTTGTGCTGCTTTGCTTTGGCATCTTGTCTGCAGACCTTTTCTGCATGCTCTGTAGACCTCGTCGGCATGCCCCTCAGACTCTGCACCTCTGGATGCGCCCTCAACCGCTGGGGTGCGCCTTGAGAGGCCTGACCAGTGTGGACAAAATGGCTCAGCTGCTTCTGCCTGCCTGTTCCTTGCCCCTGTGCGTTTGCCAATCACAGGTGTTCCCAGACCGTGTGTACGACGTGGGCATTGCTGAGCAGCACGCAGTCACTTTTGCTGCGGGCCTGGCATGCGAGGGCCTGGCGCCTTTTGTCGCCATCTACTCAACCTTCCTGCAGCGCGGCTACGACCAGGTTGTGCACGATGTCTCGCTGCAGAACCTGCCAGGTGGGGCGAATGCACACAGCTAGCAGAGCAGTGCGCGCTGCTCCCCCATGTGTGCCTGCGCACATTAAACATGTGTTTGGACTGTCACCAACAATGCCAGATCAGATGGGGGGTCAAGAGGGGCATATGAGTCGAGCTGGCTGGGCAAGTGGCGCCCAACCTGCATGCAGTGCGCTTTGCGATGGACCGTGCCGGCCTGGTGGGTGCCGACGGCGCAACGCACTGCGGCGCCTTCGATGTCACCTACATGGCCTGCCTGCCCAACATGGTGTGCATGGCGCCGTCCAACGAGGCGGAGCTCATCAACATGGTAGCCACATGCGCCGCCATTGACGACCGGTGGGTGGGCTCATGGGGCGTGTTTGTTCGGGGATGATGCTGCCGCCAGTGCTGCCGTATTGCTGCTGCTACTTGGCACTGTACCTTTGTGCCCAGCAAGTTGCTGCGGCTGCGCCTTGACAGGCATTGATTGGCCGGGATTGTTGCAGGCCGTCGTGCTTCCGCTTCCCACGTGGCAACGGCATTGGGGTGGACCTGGCCAGCGAGGGCATCACACCCGACCTCAAGGGCACCCCCATCCCGGTACGCACCCGGTACATGCTTGCTGCCACACTTATTTGGCTGATGTGTGGCAAGCTGCTGTTTCTGACGTCACATTGTGTGGCATTTTCAGGAGTCGCTTGGTGGGTGGCATATTGATGCCTCTGGATGCAAGCATTGCCGGTGTCCTTGGCCCCTGCCATGTTGTAGATCGGCAAGATGCGGCTGCGGCGAGGCGGCTCTGACGTGGCCTTGATCGGTTATGGCAGCCCCGTGAATGCGTGCCTTGCGGCTGCAGAGATGCTGGAGCTGGTGAGCGGTTGGCCGCTGCACATGGTGCCGTGTTCACACGCAGTGCCATCCGCTCTTGGTTTGGTGGCAGGTGCCCGCATGATTTGCACTGCATATCACCCTTGCTGTATACCCTCCATCTCTCTTTGCACGCCCCAGCTCCGCGCCCGCACTTCACTTTATAAAGCGTGTTGCACCACCCCCGCAGTCGGGCGTCTCTGCCACTGTGGTGGATGCACGCTTCTGCAAGCCGCTGGACACCGACATGCTGCGCAAGCTGGCCAAGGAGCACCCTGTCATGATCACAGTGGAGGAGGGCTCCATCGGCGGCTTTGCTGCGCATGTGATGCAGGTGAGGGGTGATGCTGCCCAATTTGCATGCACACCAGTGCTTGCTGGGCGCACTGCTGGGAGCACCCTGTATTTGCTGGCCCCCATGCGTGCCCCCTCAAGGTGGGCGTCCGTGATGATGCCCCCCCACGCTCATATGCAGTTCCTGTGTCTGGATGGGCTAATGGATGGCAACCTCAAGTTCCGCCCCATGACCCTGCCCGATCGCTACATCGAGCATGGCACACAGGTGGGCACTAATGCCATGCTGGGCTAGGTTTTGCGAATTGTGCAGTGTTCCCCTGCCTCAATCACACTACTTTGCTTACTGCTTGTGCAGGCAGAGCAACTGGCCGAGGCGGGCCTGGACGCACCCCACATTGCGGCAACAGCACTAACCGTACTTGGGAAGAAGATGTCTCTTGTGTGAGGAGTTAGTGTCTCCACGAGGAGTAATGTTGCCGTTTGTAATTACAAAGTCTCGCGTGGCACCAAAGTGACACTGGCAAGCCTGGTTGCTAACACGGGATAAAATGAAACCCTGTCGGGCAAGCATTTGGTGGAGTACCCTTGAAATAGCAAATGTATGGCTGGGTCAGGGGGCTGGGTTGAAGCCGCCCGTGACGGTTGAATAAGCTGCTGCAAATGCTGGTGCACCTTCAATCAGCGGCAGCAGGCCAGCGGGGCTTCCGGACGTAAGCTGTGTGCTGGCGGCTGCCACGTGCGGGTGGTAGTGCTGTGCAAGCAGGCTGAGCTCCCACAAGGGAGTTGACAGGGCGCCAGCCTGCACGCACAACATGCACAGGTTGGATTGTACCTCTGAGGGTCGCAACAAGAGAAGGGCTGAATTGAGGTTCGTCGTCTGGGTAGGACCACATGCATGCACACAGAGACACATGGTTGATACACAGAGGGGCACCCTCATGCACGGATGAGCCAGCAAGCTGACCTCTGTCGGGTCCGCACTCTCCGGTCGGTACCCCTGCGTTGCAGGCCCGCCAGGCTCGTGCTGCAGCATGCCTTGCAGCCGTCGTGAGCGCCTATGGGGTGGTTGGGACGGGGAAAGGGGAGGGGCGGGGCGGGGAAGCAATACAGCCTTTGACATAGAAACAGCACCAAATGCTGCCTAGGTCGCACAATGTTATGCGACGTGCCTCCTGCTCAGGAAAGGCTGCGTGCTTGCTGCCCCAGAACAAGCAGCGCACCTGAGCATACGGTGCACAAGGCAGAGCAAGCCCATGGCGAGACCCGAGTCCCCAGCTGCGGTGACACCAGCAAGCATGCGTTTCGCAAATGCAGCCTGCAGGCAGGGAGTCGCGACCAAGAGAACTGACGGTTGGACCAGGTGTGCAAGCATGCCGAGGCAGGGTGTGCCCACAACAGGAGGCGCGGTGCACACATGCCAATTCGCTTGCCTGGCGCGACGCATCCAAGGTCCTGGTGCCAAGGATGAGAGCCTCAAGAATGCTGGGCAGCAAGAAGCAAATCTGCAGGAGGCCGGCATGAGCACATCACGCGTCAGAAGGCTGGCCCTATGCCGTAATTGCTAGGCAACAACACCAGACATGCAAACAAAACGGCTTGCCTCTCGCTACGGTTTATGCGCAGGCCCCACCCCTGCAGCACCTGCTCTCCGGCTTTAGCGCCTCCCTCGGCAGCTGTGTCCATGCTAGCGAACAGGACTTCTTCCTCGCGATCAGGTCCTAAGGCTGGCCCCCCGCCAGCACCAGCTGTCACAGTGCCTTGCAGCAGTGGCTCCAGCATTGTGTGCTGCAGAGCTGCATACAGCTCTGTGAAGAACCCAGCATAGTCTGCCGAGATGACGTCCCCCTGTAGGTGCGGGGGCAGCACGTCATTGGTGAGTAGTATTGGGCAAGTGGACAGCGAAGTCTGCAACAGTTCTAAAACTTCAAGAGCTTGCCTGCCTGTGCACCATCTCGGCTGCTGTCAGCAGAACACGAAGGCGCTCTTGTGGGGGCAGTACGCTGCTCCGCAGCAGCATGCGCAACTCGGCTGCAATGTCTTGAATGTACTCCACGCTGCGCAGCGCGGGGGGGGGGGGGGGGGGGGCTTGAGCAATGCCACTGTCAAGGCAGGGAGCCGGGAGCGCCCCTCAAAGATCTGTGCACTTCCCGGACAGGCTCAGCAACACAAGCGGTCCCACCGGCTGAAATGCACGCAGGTCGCAACCCCAACACAAAGGCAGGGCATGCATGTAGTGTGCTTTGCTCTGCACACCTGATCAGATGTGCATACTTGCTAAGCAGACGTAGGGCAGGAAAGAGGAGGGGGAACTTCTTCAAAAACTGTGCCCTTGATAGTGGAGTTGCTGCATCATACAAGAGCAAAAGATGCACTACATGTCAGTGTTGAACTTGGCCAACTATCCTCAATCTGCTCAGTCATACCTGGTGCAGTTGATACAGCAGCCGGTTGTTGAGCACCTACCCTCTGTCTGTTGAATCATACCAGATGCAGCGCACGTCTTTAGCACCCTGCAGCCAAGTGGTGTGTCATGTTGGAATATCCCACGCACTCTGAAAGTTATCTCACGGAGGCAGGATGAGCAACGTGCAGCTTCCACCTACCTGAACAGCATCTCAAACAGGGCATCCAACGTGGCCGTCTGATTGCTGCAGCGCGCAGCCAAGTCCGCTGCGGCCTGCAACCCCACATTGCAGCCACCAACTCATGTTAACGAAAGCCCCTGCTATTGCAGCGAGGTGGCAACTGTCGCTTCGGTCCAAACGATAACACTGCCTGCAACTGGACGGCGGCAAGGCAGTGCCTACAATGGAAGCGCCATCCACTCACCTGAGCCTCCAAAAAACTGCGGTCCACATCGTCTTTTGCCCTCCTCTGTTTTTTCTTTTTCGGGCCGGTCTCTGCACGCAGAAATACATAGGCGAGTGTGAAAACTACATTGCGCATCTGTTGCCTCCGCAACAGAAATCCACAGCCGACGGCACAAAGCACCTGAAAGGAAGCAGTCCCCAAAATCTCCCATGCCACACGACTAACGCTGCCAATATTGCAACTGTGGCACACGAATCTGTAAGGCCATACAAACTAGAATCTTAGATGAGGCTGCCCCCCCCTTCTCGCTTTGCTCCCCCCCAGATTCGTTCGTTGGTAGGGAGGAGAAGGGGAGGAGGGAAGGGAGAGGCGGGAGAAAAGGGGGAACAAGAAAGAAAAGAGGACAGAAGGAAGAGAGGAGAGGAGGAGAGGAGAGGAGAGGAGAAGGAAGAGAAAGAGAAAGAGAAAGAGAAAGAGAAAGAGAAAGAGAAAGAGAAAGAGAAAGAGAAAGAGAAAGAGAAAGAGAAAGAGAAAGAGAAAGAGNAAAGAGAAAGAGAAAGAGAAAGAGAAAGAGAAAGAGAAAGAGAAAGAGAAAGAGAAAGAGAAAGAGAAAGAGAAAGAGAAAGAGAAAGAGAAAGAAGGAGAAAGGAGGAGAGGGGAAGGAAAAGAGGAAAGAAGGGAGGGAAGGAGGAGAGGGAGGGAGAAGGAGGGAAGATGAGGGTGCCAGCGAGCAATCTGAGCTGCACATGCGGCAGCCCGCTGGTGCCAGAGGAGCACGGACTGCACACAGTGCTGTACACGAAGGGTGGCCTGGACTGCCGAAAGCGCATGCCAGCAGCCAAGGCCAGCAAGGCTGCCAAGAAGACGGAGCGGRCAGCGGCAGCGGGCAAGTGGCAGGCGGCAGCAGCCAGGGGCAGGGTGGTGCACGCCAGCGCTGGCGGTTCGACAACAGCAAGGAGGAGGAAGATGAGGAGGAGGCAACAAGCGGCAGGGGAGGAGGAGGAGGCAGAATAGGAGGCGCCCAGCTCATGCAGTGGCCGCTGAGTGCAGGAGAGCAAAAGGAACGCAGGCGCCACGTGCACGGCGTGCCGTGCAACTTCCACCTTGCCCCTGTCTCGTTGTGGTAAGCTCACTACGTCGCTATATTTGTGTGCAAAGCTCACTATGGCCATTAGCAGTGGTTACCCATGCTGCCGAGACAGAAGGAGGCCCAGAGGGGTGTTCGGAAGCAGCAACGTATGGGGATCAACAAACAAAATTCTCCCCTCCCCCCCCCCAGGTGGCTGCCAGGATGGCCAGCCTCATCTAGGCATCTAGTTTGTGTGGCCTAACATAGTGCAAGCGGTTACTGATTGCTGCCTACCTGCTGCAGACAGTGCAGAAGCCAGCACGTCTGGGAATCGCAGGTCCAGCAGACAGTCCAGCGTACTGGGCGGCGCGATGCACTTCGATCGCCGAACAAAATCCGCAACTAGCTGCAGGCAGGCAGAAAACCTACCAAAATTGTTGCGAATAACTGTTGCCTGCTGCCACATTGGTTTCACAGTTACGGTGTTCCACAGAGACACGGCCAGCCAACATGCACTTGCCTGCACAGCCTCGGTTGCCACTTCTCCATCACCATGGCTGCTGGCAAACAGTGCGCTCAGACCATCCAAAGCAATCTGCCTGCAGACATAGCAATCTTGAGCGGCGTTGAGCTCACACGGTATGTGCGTGTGTTGAGCTGTGTAGATAGGACTTGATAGCACCTGCCAGGTTGATTGCCCACCTGATCTGTTGATCATTGTGTGGCAGACAGGACACCAGTGCTTGCAGCAGATCTGCAATGTATGCACAGTTGGACAGTAAAGCAGGCGTCTAGCCACACAGCATGGGTGGATAAGGGGGCGCATTTACTTGAATGATTGACGAAGGCAAGCAGGCAGGAAAAGCAACGTGCAGCACCGAAGGGTGTTGACAGCTGCAGAGCAGCATGCAAACCTGAGCGGTAGTTGAAGTGGGGTGCAGCTGTCAGCAGGCCTGCCATGCACTTGACTGCGATGCGTCCCTGCTGCAGCGGTGTTTGACCGGCGCTGCTCTGCTTGAACGCCTGCAAACACAGCACCATTAACAGCACACGCACGTGTGGGCAAAAACAACAGTCACTTCTGCAGGCAAACGCCTGGGCATCAACAAGACACATATCATCAGTATGCAAAGGTCTGGGCAGCACCAAAGCAAAGTTGT
Organism: Chlorella sp. ArM0029B; assembly: GCA_002896455.3. Taxonomy (NCBI): domain Eukaryota; kingdom Viridiplantae; phylum Chlorophyta; class Trebouxiophyceae; order Chlorellales; family Chlorellaceae; genus Chlorella; species Chlorella sp. ArM0029B. The sequence continues at coordinate 634,556 of JTEE01000132.1, forward strand.
TCACAGCACCCGCTGGACTGAATGTGCAGCGGCTGGCAGCAGCCAGCGTTGAAAAAGTTGTGACCCTTCAAGCCAACGCAGCATGCCTTGGTCGATGGCTGCACCTAACCTTCCTTGATTTAAATTTGGGTGAGCACTGACCATGCAAGCAGCACGCTGCCGCCTGCCCACTGATGCCTCACCCTCAGCAGCACCCGTAGGTAGGCATGGTAGCCGTTGAGAAGTGCGGCTTCATATGTCCTCAGTGCCCGTACATCCTTGGAGAGCTGCACATCAGAGGGAGGAAGCCGAGAAGATCACATGCCTTCACGCAGCTGGGACTAGCAATGCAATGCAATACGCAAGTCCGCCGGCGGCTGGCTGCTGGAGTTTTGCCTGACCTGCTCGGGCCCCTCTTCCTCCTGCATGGGTCGGATGCGGTAAGCTGGCACCAGGTCGGTGAACACCGCCAGCAGCGTCAGCATGGCCAGCCGGCGTACCTGCGGGAGGGCCAAGCGGGGCAGAACAATAACAACAAAACGAGACTTAGCATTCCATGGCGCTGGCTTCCCTTGTTGGTGCAACCACCGATGACGCTGGGACAACAGACACGGGGCCCACGCAAAGAACAGGGCAAGCGCTTGCCAACTTGCCAGCAGTTCAGCACCTGTGCATCTGCATCCTGCAGCAGCTCCAGCAGCGCCTTGAGCTGTGGCAGCTGCTTGTTGGGGTCCTGCAACAGCTGCTGCGCAGCCATGGCCAGCTGGCGCTTGGCTGCCTGCCGCCGCGCCTCCTGCGATAGGATGCCCTTCAGCGCCTCCAGGCCGGTGCCCGCATCTTCGGCCTCTGCGGCAGATCAATCCCTCGGCAACATCATAAACAGGCTGACGGTCTTCTAAAGCAGGCGTGGCAGTGTCAAACACCAGCCAATGCGGCACGCTGGGCAATGCGTGTGAATGCACACCTTTGACTGTGAAAATAACTCCCTTGGCTCCCCCACACTCACCGTGACGCTGCTTGCGTGCTCGCCCACCAGCAGCCTTCCAGTGCAACTCATCCTGATCCACCTCTTCCTGAACCTCAAGCATCTTCTTCTGCTGCTGCTGCTGCTCCAGCTCCTTAGCGAGGTCGTCGACAACGGTGATGCCCTCGACGCACAGCGGCGCCACAGCGGTCACCGCCGCGGCCCACTGTTGCTGCGTTTGCTGGCGCTCGGCGACCCGCCACCCGCCTGCGCCTGCCTCGGCAGTATGCGTCCTGATGGGCAGGGCCACAGGCGGCCGCTGCCGGCGGTCCAGCTTGCTGCCCTGCTGACAGCAGGTGCATGGCAGCCGCGCAAGCCGCTCAGTTCACCCTGAAGTTGTGCACAGTAAAATTAGCCGCCGAAATCATACACCCCCGCACCTGGCGCGTCTGCTCCCACGCCTCGGCATCGTCTGCGTCGCCTTTCGCCTGTGCTGCACGCCCCATGTGCGCTGATTGATTGGACGGTTGACTGCGTTTGAGCAAAAGGCAGCCGCAAAGCTCGCCCCAAAGATGATATGTTATGGTGTCATGCAACATCCCGCACCTCGCTGTCTGGGTGGTGCCAGCAGCATGCAACCTTCCATTCTGGCCGCCGCAAAGCATTGATCCTCGCATTAGCAAGCTCCCTGTGGGCCCACTCGGACTGTGTGTGTGCGTGTGTGTGTGCAAGAGAGCCTGTTACATGCAGGCCTGTAGCATTGAAAAAATGACCCCCGTTTCTGAGGCCTGCTCCGCCTGCTCGCTCCCTCTGCAGGCAGGCCGATCACACTGACCGTGCCTTCTCTTCTCGCTGCTGGCTCTCTTGCTGCATCAGCTTGACCATTGCACTCTGCACAGCAGGTGATGTGCAATCGTACACGTGGGTCAAGCTGCAACAGCGGCCAACACTGGGCCCGCACGGCACAGTGCCCGTGCGCACCCACCACGCACCCCTGCCAGGCATACGGAGATTCACCCCCCCCCGCCCTCAGGCGGGGACTTCGGAGCGGAAGCGGGGAGGCATGCACCCAGCCACCGCATGTGGGCTGCGCTGTGGAGGGGGCGGGTTGGCCAGGACCGGGCTGCCTGCCTTAGCAAGGGAGACCCCTCAGCCAGCGACGCACCTGAGTCCGCCGCTCCAGGCGGGCCAGCTTGTCGGCAATGTCACGCCGCAGGTCCCAATTTGCCTTCTTGGGCGCCACATTGATCAGCACCTCCTGCACCGTGGCGTGGGCAGAGGTTAGAGCGCGATGGTTTGGGCGAGTGCATTGCGCCGGGCGTGGGTTCGCTAGGCCTGGCCTGCAGCACCCCCCACCGCCAGCTCTCACCTCCGTGTCCTCTCCCAGCGCGGCATCCGCGTCCACCTTCACCTCCTCAAACTCTGGCACACGCGCAGGCTCCACCTTCTCATGCTGGATGCGCTCCTCCCCTGCCAGCGCATAGTTGCGAAACTTGAGCACCGGCTCCCCCTCGCCGGCAGCCACTCCAGATTGCCCGTCCTGTGCCTGCGCGGCCGCCGCTGCCTGACGCAGTGCATGCAGCCTGGCCTTGCGTCCCGCTGCGTCCTCCATATGTATCTACGTGGATGCGGGGCCGACGAAAATAGGGTTGTGGGAAAGGGTTGGAACGGGTGGCGCCTGCGATGACGCGAGGGCGGCGGGGGGCGGGGGCGGGGGCGGGAGTGCTTGTGTGGCCAGCGGCGTCTGTGCGTGCTCTCCTCACGCTTGCAACCCCGCTGCTCCAAGCCTGCCTTACAAGGCGGCAGCGCGAGAGATTGTCGGTACATTTGTTGGGTTGTAAAGAAGTGTGCAGGCTTGGGCCGCGCCTGTGCTCAAGCGGACACAAAATATCCAAGGCGCAGTATGTAGGCTTGGGCCTTGGGCCGCCTGTGCTCAAGCGGACACCGAAAGTTCTCAGTGCCGTTTGCAAGCTGCAGGTAGAACCTACCTTTGCGCGCGTGTTACTGTAGCTTGCGTAGGAAGGGAAGTGCTTGAGAAGAAGAAAAAGAAGAAGACACACAGCGGGCAACGGGGAGGTGCGCCGGCGGCAGGAAGCCCGCCGCGGCGCGCCGCCGATCCCTCCCCTCCAGGCCACAACCGCCCTACCTAGATGTGGGATCATGGGACTGGATGACGACTAGAGTTGCTTTCATTGGCAGCGGCGCAGATGTGGATGCAGGCCTTTATTACGCTGCTGACTGGCAACCTCACGCTGGTGAAAAGGCGGCCATCCACCAGCAGCGTGCTCACGCATGCTCATTGTACGTATGTGAGATGGCTCCACTCAGTCGACGTTTGGAGAATTGTGACGCACGGCGTTGCCACATCATTTGCGAGAAGCGTGGGCGGCTGCACCAAGGGGGCACTGAGTGCTAGTTTCCATAGCCATGGCAGCGTGTGGGAACTCGCTCTGCTGCCTCTAGGCTGCATGCATGTAGAACCAGCAGCATGGAAGAGCTGAAACGACAAATTTGGGGGATTTGCCATGGTTAAACGACGCGCTGGGCGAAAGGCGACCCCTCAGAGTGAACGTCAGAGTGAACGTCCGGCACGCATACCATGCCAAGTAATCAGTGACGCGGTATTAATGTGACCACTGGGTATTCACACGTCAGTTGTCAGCGTGCCGTCGCAAGTGCCAATGCTGCAAATGCCAAAAAAAACATAAACTGCTCGTCCGTGCTTTTCTGCATGCATGCAGCCAATGGGCAGCTGAACAGCCGTCTCAAGGCTGCTGGCTCTGGAGAATAATGATTTCAGTGCGAAGGTGCGCATCACAATTATTTTACTTGTTTATTGGCGTCTGGTATATTTACTCGGTGAAACTTGAAGCGTCTGTAAGGCGGCTACGTTTTGATCTTTCAGTTTGGGATAAATTATGTTCAAGAAAGTGAGG
>JTEE01000132.1:639054-743967 GCA_002896455.3 Chlorella sp. ArM0029B
ATCAAAACGTAGCCGCCTAACCCCCATTTGTCACACCTGTGCTGTGTCACATATTTTGCTTGGTCGTTGACAGGTACTTCATACATGTATCAGGGTCCGCTTCCGCTGCCAACTCTTCTCGTCACCACCTTTCTTGCCTGCCGTGTACAATGAAGGTTCATTGTACTTTGATTTGTTGCACGTTCTACAAGACTGCACGCATAGGAGTATACAAGCTGTGCTTTGCTTCAGTGTCTTCAGCAGAGTGCCCTAATGAGTTCCTCTGCACCGTAAGTAGCCCTGCTGCATTTTATTTGCATTAGGGTGCTTGACATTGGGGTGCATTAGGGTGCATAGGATGCTTTAAACAGACCTCCACACTGCGCTGCAAGGCAAATCAGGCAACTGGGCAGACAGCGGACAAGGCACTTCTGTGTGCTGAATGAACGGCGCCTTAGTGCACCGCGGCTCCATCAGCACCCTGAAATTCCTTCACCACCCCGCCCTGAACATTTTTCAGCGGAGGATTCCTGGCATGCGGCAGCACACAGATAAAACGAACAGATATTACATTGGTCGTTAATCCCCAATACGATGGCTATTGTTGGAAAGCAATAAATGACAAGAAGAACAAGTCGAAACAAAGCGGTCCACCTGCTACCGGCAGCGACACGACTGACTACCTCGTGGAGGTTCTCAACAGCAGGGCAGCCGCCAGCGAAATTACACCAACGGTGCCCACCAAGCCTCCGCGGAAGGCTCCCACCCATTCCTCCACCCTCGCCACAGCACGCTGCGCATCTTCAGCCGTGACTGTGAGCCTGTCCGTCAAGCGCTCCAACAAACGAGGCGCTGTCAGCTGTGCTGCACGTGGTGCTTCGGCCTCTGCTGCATTGCCGGCTGTACGAGCTGTCGAGCCAGACCCAGCTGCTTGGGGGGCAACCCCTTCACCCGCAATGCCGCCTCGCATATGCTCCTGTGCCAGCAGGCACTCGTGACCGACCTCACGTGTCACCTGCAGCACAGCGGTCGATAGCAAGCCTGCATGGTTAGCCAGGCTGTGCAGGGTGGGCTGGTGGAGTTCTAGTGCCAGCATCGCTCACAAGCCCCAAGCTTGCACTTGCGGGTGGCGGCAGCATGCATGCACACGCTGCAGGGCGGCCCCAGTATGCAAGCACATCCAGCACTTATCCATGAACAAAGCCGCCCACCTCCTGGTACAGCTTGGACACAAAGTAGTGGTCGCCATCCACGGGCACAGTGCGGAAGCGCGCGGTAGTATAGCGATGCCACTGCCGCATGTTGCCGCGGTCAATCGTACCGTCACGCAGCCCATCAAATATGATGACTGGGATGTTGAGTGGCTTGCCTTCAACGTGCCTGCTTGTCAGGGGCATGTGAGCAACAACTGAGCTGTTAGACTGCCTGCCTGTCAACGAAAACTGGGCCACCACGCCAGCCTGGGTAGAGCCCTTCCGCCTGCCCTGGATGAAGTTTGTGCTGGCATTGGGCATGCCTACTCACCAGCACCACGTCCTTGGCAACCCAGCAGGCGATTAGTGCACCTGCACACAGCTCACCTGTACTGCACTGCCATCATGATGTCGTTTACTGCCATGGGTGCCACACGCTCAAACAGGCGGCGGCTCTGCCTCATCTCTTCAATGCCTGCAAAATGGCCCAACTCAAAGGCCTGCAGCAGTTTCTCTGGGGGAACGTCCTTCCAACCCCGCAAGATGCGCAGGACCTCCTCCACTGGTGGTGCCTCATTGCGGACTGCACAGATTGAGAACAGGGACGCCCAAGGTTGGCAACAAACAAAGATGCAGAACTTGGTTTGTTGCACATTTAAAGCAACAGCCCGCTCAACGATCTCACCTAGCCTGCGCCTCAAGTAAATTTTCATCACTGCAGTGGCATACAAGTGCGGTGGCGACACCGCAGCTGGCATAAGGGCCAGTGGCATCGGTGCGCACTGGGTGCGTTCCACCTCCCGGATCATCTCGTAGCCTATAATGGCACCCAGGCAGGTGCCAAACACTATGTAAGGCTTGTCAGCCAGGGGCAGGCTGTAGGCCAGCTGCCGGGCAAGCTCAGGCACGTTGTCGATGGCGGGCTCAGCGTCGCGGCGACCCCGACCGGGGAGCTCCACCGGACATACTTGCACAGAGGCCGGCAGCATTTGTGCCCACCTATGCAGACAGGAGGAAGATTAGCACACGGTCACGTGAGTTGGCGTGCCAGCAAACAGCCGGAACAGCCGGAACAGCCAAGTGGCATGACATGGCATGGCATAGCATGGCACAACACGACTTCCAGCTTGCAGAGAAGGATGCAGTCTGAGGATGCAGTCTGAGGAAGGAAATGCCGGCCACAAAGCTGTACCCGCAAAGGAAACAGATATCTCACCGTGCAAACACGTTTTCTGCCATACCGCCAGCGTAAGGAATGCAATAAATCCGCATCTTGACGCTGACAGGGAAAGGGGAGATCCATTGAGGCACGGCACTGCTTGTGCCCTCCTGAGGCGCTGCACCTTCAGTTCCTGTATATGCTGCCACCTGCACGGCCGTGCCGTGTTCACGTTCCGCAGCTGCAGAATAGAACCCTGCCTCAGGGCGGCCACGTTGTGCCAGTTGGGTGGCTGCTTCAGCCACAATAGCTTCAATCGTAGCGGACTGAGGGTCTTCAACAAGCAACAGCAACTCGACTCTCAGTTGACCCTGCAGCACACGGAGTGCGGACACTTGGGGTAAGCTTCACAAGTCCGCACACAACTCTACAAGCAAGCCATCCACACATGCGTGCAAGACTACGTACCTGTAATTTTTGACGGAGCTCCAGGCTAGCCAAAGAATCAAGTCCCTGAGCCGCCAATGGCATCTGGGGATCTATTGCTTCATGTCCCAAAACGCTGGCCACGACCCCCCGCACTGTTGCCTCAAGCGCTGCTGCTGCTGACTGAATGCTGACACCTGTGTTTGCCACCTCGGCCACCTGGTGGTGGGGCTGTGTGACAACCTTGAGAGACGGCGCATCGTGGACCACCGGCTTGGCACCCTTGATGCTGAGGCCTTCAAACATGTGTGGCAGCTGTGGCACGTGCATGAGCAGGGCCTGCCAGAAGCCCTGTGGTGCAGCGCCCACCACCGCAGCCTGGGCATGCTGAGCGGCAACCACCGCATGCATAGCTGCCAGGCCAGCCTCGCTGGTAAGCATACCCAATGCGGCTGCTCTTGCCTTGCCAACGTCGCGTGAGGCGCGAACCATGCCTGCAGTGCAGGGAACACCGGTATGAGACACGAAAATCAAGTGGCACACAACATCACAAGCAGCATGCGGTAACTTCAGTGCTCGGCAGTCGACTTACCCACGGCAGCCCACGCGCCCCACTGCACTGCAACAGTCTGCAGGCCCGTCTGCATCTGCTGCCCCGCATGTGCATCCAGCACTGCATTTGCTGCTGCGTAATTAGAGTGCCCAGTGGATCCAACAATGCTGGAGACGGACGAGAAGAGAAGCGACACGGACACCGGATCAGCAGGTGCCGCGTGCAGGCAGTTTTGGACGGCTCCCAGCTTGGGGGCCAAGGCCTGACGCAGGGTGCCAACAGTCTGTGCAGGAAGACGTGCCTCAACCTGTAGCGGGCACAGATGTAGTTCTGTTGATTCCCGATTACATCCGACACCACACCACACCTTGCGAGGTACCCCAAGCAGTAGTGCCCAAAGTGCCCACTTACCTGAAGTCCAGCCGTGTGCAGAATGCCGCCAAACTGCCAGCTCTGAGATCGTGCTGTAGCTGAGAGGAACCGCGCATCCTCAGAGAAGGACAAGTCACACTTGGAGGTGCTGACAAGTGTGGCAGCCGTAGTGATGAGCGCAACTCCTGTGCTGCGGCCAGCGACGCCTGAGCGGCTCAGCAGGATGAGGCTTTGCACGTGGCTCCCCACCAGCCAGCCCGCAGACAACAAGCCCAGGCCTCCTGTGCCGCCAGTGATGACATAGCTACGGTGAAACAGAGCTGCTACCTCAGCAGACCCCTGACCGCCACAGCTCACACCGTTGGGGACTGAATACATGAGCAAGGGGCGGTGGAGAGCACCACCCTGAACGGCTGCCCCGTGCACATCAGCGTCTAGGTCAGCTGCAGACGGTGCAAGAGACAAAGTGTGTGCCGCCACACACCGCTCATTGCATCTCCAGGCGGTGTGCCCGACATCTACAACTTGTGCCTCAATCATGGGTGCCTCCAGTGCCAGGTTCTTCAGGACACCAGCAATGGCTGCCGCGCCCGTGGATGATGATGCCGGTCTTGGCATTGGGCAGTGCTGCGCAGGTATGGCTCCCGACGTAGACAGCACAAGGCTGGCAAAACGAGTCCGCTTATAGCTGTGCAGTACTGACACAGCATCAGCTGCTGCCGTTGCCGCTGCGTGGCACAGTGAGGCACGATCGAGTAGAACAAGAGTGCGTACGTCGACCCCTGAAGGCTGCATCAGCGAGGCCTGCTGGACATCTGGTTGGCTGGCGCACGCCTGCCACTCAGTTTGATACATGAGATCAAAGGCACTTGTGGCCAATGTGAGTGTTGATGAAGGTGCCAAAACCTCCCTCGGGCTGACAAACTGCATACCCAGGAAAGAGGCTGCCTGGTGAACACTGCCGCCACTGTACAGAGCAACTGCTGCGTCAGCTGCCCAAGCTGCGGCAGCAACTGCAGCCTGCGCTGTGGGTGCGATGATGGCATTGATACCAGCTGCCAAGCTGCTGGAGAACCCGCTGCAGCTGCACTCCATAAGAGCTGCCTGCGATACGGCTGGGTTCATAAACAAACCATCTGCCCCCTTGGTGGGCAACGACTCGATTACGGCACACGTGCGCAGCGTGCCAGCCTGCCGTGAGGAGCTCCAGAGATGACTGGGCAGAGCCTGCAGAGCACAACATATTGAGCACAGGAAATTTGAATCGTAGAGAGGAAGCAATCAAAGAATGGTGTGTGCCAGGCAGGTGGGCCAGCAAAGGAGTGCAGAGAGGAAGGCAGGTCATTTCCTTCCTTCAGCTGCACTGCAAATGGTCAGTGTGCCCACGAACAGTCTTGTCGGGCACCTCTAGTGACGCAGGAAACTGCGGGGACCTCACCGTGGTTAAGTTGCATGTCGTGACAGCAGGATGGGTTCCAACACTCCATTCAACCCACGAGCTGATTCTGGTGGCAAGGCACTGCCTCTGACCTCTTGCACCATCGTGAGTGGTTGCAACCAGATGCCCGTCGAGAATTGACAAAGTGCTGGTTATAATGACTGGTGAGGCTGCCAACTCCACGGGTTGCTCGCACAAGGCTGCCGCTGAAGTGTCGCTCATGACCACTCGGTCGACATTGTCATGGCAGGTTGCAGCCGCAGCGGCCACCATCTCTAGCAGACCACCCAGTGGGAGAACCGGTCGGCTGAAGAGCTGATAGTCGTGAAGGAAAGATAGCTGACGCGCATGTGATGAGAAGCTGAAACTCAGGCTGCCTCTGGTTGCAACAACTGTTTGCGCCAGAAGGTGCGGCTTGGGCAAAACGTAGAACCGACCCCGCCGCCACGCCAACGCGATCTGCACAGACGTGTGGTGAGCAGTTGGGCAAGTTCAGCCTCCATTTCAGTTCCACACGATACCTGCCGGGGCTAAGCACGACGAATGCTACCGCGAGGCACTGTCATTCACCTGGTGGTGCTCCGCACGCTGCCAACCGTCTGAGGGAGAGATGATTGCGTGCGCATTCACTCCGCTCATGCCAAATGAGCTACTGCCGGCCAGCATTTGCTCGGTTCCAACGTGGCTGGAGAAAGCTGACGGTGCAGCTTGGCGTGGGAGCCACAAAGGTGCGTTTGCCTGCGTGCCTTGAGCTGCCCCGACGTACGGATTCAGGTGCCGAAGATGCATGATGGCTGGGGCGGCTGATTGGCGCATTGCACCCACAGACAATAGCAACCCGGCAATGCCTGCTGTGCCTTCGGTATGACCCAGGCAAGACTTGTTTGACACCAACGTAACGGCCTCCAGAATTGCACTGCCGGCCTTGTTAGAGAGAGCATTACTGAGCGCCCCAACCTCGATAGGGTCCCCAAGTGGTGTGCCGGTTCCGTGCACTGAAATAATGCCCAGGCGAGTGGCAGACATTCCGTCCGATGCCAGTGCCGCTTGAATAAGGGCAGTCTGTGCAGGGCCATTGGGGGCTGTCAACCCGCTGCTGCGGCCAGCTTGATTAACGCTGGAGCCACACAGCAAGGCATAAACATGTGCGGCTGAGGCTGTCAGCTGCGTTGCTGGTCTGCACAAGACCATCGTAGCCACGCCCTCTGCCCGTCCATAGCCATCCGCGGATGCTTCAAAGGTTTTGCAACGTCCCACAGGAGAAAGTGCCTGCAAACAGCCATGAAAGCGTTCTTCTTAGGCCGCTGCAAAAAGAAACCGCCCCATGATGACGTGAACAGTGACATCTCTGCTGTGTCGAAATGCATGCTGCCCACCTGCAGCTGGCAGATGGCCGCCGTTGTGCTTCCCAGCAACATAATGTTGCTGCCAGCAGCTGCAGCTGCATTGCACTCTTCTTGGAGCAGGCCTTTATGCGCCAAATGCGTGGCCACTAGGGACGACGAGCAGGCAGTATCAGTGCTGATGCAGGGACCTGCATGATTTGCGGAGGCGCAGGGTGTATTTGCAGAGTGGTGCTGTCAACAATAATGGCAGTGCATAATGTACGTTGCAGTGTTGAGCAGTATGAGAGGCAAAGCTGTGCTGCGCACCTGTAAAGCCAAATGTGTACGAAATGCGCCCCACCATGTAGCAAAGACCGCTGCCCACAACTGCTTGCGGAAGGAGCTTTTGGCTCTCTGCCACAATGACGTCCAGGTACTCGGTGTACATACTACCAGCGTACACACCTGCAATTGCCAGTGGCAACCACCTTGGCTGGTTCGGTGGCTTCATGCACAGCACATGTTGAATACATTAGGCGTGCTGATGTACGTACCCGTCAGACTTCCTGAAATGAGGGAAGTGGCAGGCGCAGCGTCTGTCCACGCGCCCATCGTTTCCTCCAGCAACAGGCGCTGCTGCGGGTCCATGGCGCTCGCCTCATTGCCGGACAACCTAAACAGCAGACGATCGAACAGATCGACGCCTGCAAGACAGCCAGCAGGTAAACGTGGATGTAAGTAATAAACGGCTGGTGCTCACATCCCAGAGAGCCCAATAGCCCAATAGCCCCTGGGGGACCTTTGCTTGCGCCTCTGCCCTCCCCCTGCTCCATATCAGCCCGCTGCATCGGTCCAGCCTGCTGTGTTTCCCCTGCTCCTCCTCCCTGCTTGCAATCCTGGCGTACACTTTCCAGGGGTCTTTGTCGCACTTCGTGTTGCGGAAACAAGACTGTAACTCTCCAAAAGCAAAAGCAAGCCTCAACTTACACGGCATGCCACAGGCTGGCTTTGCACTTTAGCATACTGACCTGGGCAATATGCACCAAAGCGAGCATAGCTGGTCATGCCCAAAGGGACCATGCTTGGATGATAGCCGGACTCAACGTCCCAACGCTCCAACGGCACCTCCTGTTGCACGTTAGCACCTCCATTCACGGTGACCCAAAATGTCGGCAGGCCTACAAGAGTAGCTGAGAAACAAGGAACTGTCACGACTCCGCGGCATGCAAAGATCAAAGCAAACCAAGGTGCCTGCAACTTCCCAACACTCGCCTGCCATAGACTCCGGGAATCTAGCAGACAAGCCAACAATGGCAGTGGTATTGTGAAGCTGGTGCGTTGCAGACCCCGTCAACGTTTTGCTTGCAGATGCGATATTCAGTGTAGCAGCCCTTCTGATATCTCCGGCTCTTAATGCCATTTGAGTGGTCAAAACGCTGGAGATGGCTGCCAGGGTGGGGTGGTCGAACACAAGGGTAGCGGGCAGGTCCACCTTGTAGTCACGCGCCAGAGAGTTGCGTAACTCAACTGCCCCTGTTGTTTCGAGGCGCAGGGACACACACGAAGCACTTGTGTCTCAGATTGGCAATTGGCAGAGTTCCTGCTCAGCGTACGTACGCACTGGCAAAGACAGGAACAGCTGCCACCTTCCCTTACCTAGCGAGTCCAGACCAGCCTCCATCAAGGGGAGATCTGCTGCCACCTCCACACCCAGCAGGTCGGCCACAATGACCTGAAGCTCCTTCTCAATCGTGTGCATGTCCTTCCAACCGCCAACGGTTGGCGTCAGCTTGTTGAGAGAAGACTCGACAATCCTGCCGGTGCGGCATACAGCTGTTATGTGGCCAGCCAGAGAGGAAATGGTGGGGTAGTCGAAGACCACGGTCGCAGGCAGGACGGCGCCCAGTTTGTCTTGCAGACGGTTGCGCAGCTCGACAGCCCCTGCACAATGAAGGCGGCAAAGCAGTCGGGTCAGGCTTCATTATTCGGCGGATCATACGCACACACATTGCTGCTGCTGCAACTTACCCAGCGAGTCCAGCCCTGCTGTCATAAGTGGCTCGTCCAGTGCTACCTCAGCCCCCAACAGGGCAAATACAGCATCCTTCACCGCCAAAACCACGTCTGTCGTGGGCGGCTCTAATGTATCAGCTGAACTCAGCGCATTGCGTGCAGCATCCATTTTAGGTGCTACTCCTTCATTATGACTTGGTTGCGCTGGTGCCACCTCGGCGAAGAACTGCGTGGTGGTGCCTCCTGCCCGCAGAAGCTGTGACCAAGACACAGCCGCGCAGATGATGGATCCGCCGTTCATCTTGCTGCCCAGGACTGCCTGGAGGAGCTGCATGCCAGTGCTACCTGCAATTCCTCAAATGCTTCACGAAAACGGCTTGTCAGTTGCGTGAACAACAGCTAAATGGAGGAGAGCATGGCATGGGACAGGAGAGGAAGCAACAGAGGCATGCGGCTTGCCTGATATTACTCCGAGCCCCGACTTCCTGAAACGGTCCAGAACACGGGGATCTCCTGCTGCCATGCCAATAGCCCACGGCCCCCACAGGATGCTGCTGCTCTGCAGGCCACTGTAGAGACCGTCTTGGGCTATCCCATCCAAAGCACCGTTAGCAGCCGCATAGTTGCTCTGCCCCACATTGCCGAGCTGAGCTGCCAGCGAGCTGAAAAGCACGAGGCTTTGCAGTGGTGTTCCTGGCACAGCAGACAGCAACCGCCGTGCCCCAGCAACCTTGGGTGCATAAACTTTGCGAATTGTGCCAGCCGTTTGTCCAGTGAGGACAGCGTCGTGCAGCACTCCACTGGCATGGATGATGCCGCTGGGAGGTGGTGCTCTGTTTGAATACAGGAGGTCGGCAATGCCCATCGCATCGGCACTAGTTGCAACGTCAGCTGAAACCATGCTGATGCAGCTGTTGTCCTGGCCCACCACAGGTGTTACGGGCCAAGCTCCTCTGCCACAGCGACCCAGAAGCCACACATGGACGCCGGGGTGAGCAGCCGCAACCCAGTGCCCTGTCAACTGCCCGATGTTGCCAATGCCGCCCGTGATGAGCACGCTGCCCCCCACAGCCAGCCTGACCTGCCTGCCCATTGGTAAGGGGGCTGGCTGGTTGACCTCGGGAGCACACACCAGGCGGGACACAAAACGTGTGCTACCTGCGGGCAAAACATATGTTTCATTGCATTGAGTCTCAAGTGGCCAAATGCTTTGATACACAGGTCACGGGGGGTCAAGGTGCAAAGAGCTACTCACCCGCAAGGTTGACGCCGAACACGTCAGATGACTCGGGTGCATACCGCTCCCCGGATGCCTCCATATTGTCGTGTGAGAAGTGTGCAAAGTGACGGACAGCATCCTCTTGAGCCGCCACTTTAAGCAGCGCAGCTGCAGCCGTGTTCGAAGAACTGGGAACGTGTGCGTACGCCGAGGACAGCCGTGTGTGAAGGGCGGCCAGAGGATGAGCGCCGCTGCTTCGTAAGCACTGCAGCATTGATAGGCTCCCCTGAATTGCTGAAAAAGCTTCCGGACCTACCCTCGTGTCTACCTGCAAGTAGCTGCGTGCTCCAACCTCCCAGAAGAGGCTGTTGATCCTGGAACGGCCAACCAGATCATTCAGCTGAGCCATGGAAGGACTGCTTGCCAGCGACAGCACGACATAGTTGAGCTGCTGCGCAGCATCTGTGTTTATTTTGCCCAAGCGTGAGAAAATTGGACCGCGGCTTTGAACGCTGGCAGTTGCTGGTCTAAACAACATGTTGCCAAGATGCAACACATACGGCGCTGCAAGTGAGGCTCTCAACCAGAAACTGCATTTTATGGCACCGCCAGAAGAGGCCTCCCCTGCAGCCGCACTGGCCACCAAACTAGAGTTGCGGCTGCTGCAAGTGCCGAGCTCAGGTGCAAAGATCTCCAGCCCAGCAGGGATCCGAATGGCCTGCTGGCGCATCTCAAGTGCCGCACAGGCCTGCAGAGTAAAGGCGCAGAGCAAAGCAAAGAGGGCCTCCAGTCAGCAGTCAGTTTCTGAAATCAGCCACTTGATCAGCCTGATGGCGATGGCAGGCTCATTCATATTCGTTCGGTTTACAGCGCTGCAGCAACACAAAAGTGTGCTGCAGATGCATCCTGATGGTGATGACAGACTTGCGTGGTATAAACAGCCAAACAAGGAATCAGCGGTCTTGCCTGGGTGGCGTTATCCGTGACGGCCGGGTGAATGCAATATTGGTCCGACTGCTGCCCTGCACTCTGCCAAACCACGGCAGTGGCAGTCGGCAGCTGTGGCTGTGCAGCCACAGTTGTGACCGCAACGCGGATGAAGCCTGGGTGGACCAATGCCAGCGACATAGACGATCCAAGCCTCTCTGGAAGGCAATGTGCGCAACTGCCAGAGAGGTGTGCCGCCGACTGCACGCTGGAAGCTGTCTTGGCGTGCTGTGCTACCCTGCCTGTGCCTGGCACCACGGTAGTAGTCAGCAGCAGACTATGGACCGTGCCTTTTCCGGCCACACCAGGTAGCACAAGGGGCATGGGGATGGCCAGCTCTGTCAAAACCGCCTTTGATGCTGCTTGCCCTCTGCTGCTTCTGCTGCCACTCCAATTGCTGTCTTGCAAAAGCAGGATAGCTGCTGCATAGCCTGCCTCAAGCATGGCTGCACCCGGGAAGAGAGGGCGGTGCAGCACCTGATGGTCCCAAAGGTAAGCCAAGGCGCTGCTGTCCAGCACACTTTGCAGGTCCACTGCCTGTGGGCCAGCCGCCACCCGGCTTGCCAGGGCATGTGGTGGAGGTGCAAACCAGAAGCGTTGCCGCTGCCACCGGCTGTCGCTGTTGCCACGCATGGCAGCAGACATGCCAAATCCTCGGGTGAGAATGGCGTGGGCATTTGTCCCCTGGAAAGCAAAAGCGCTGACACCGTTTGCAGCCTGCCATGCTGCATCAGCTGTAGCCACAATAAGACCTGAGCTGTCCTGGCGTGGCACATATGGTGCCAGCCGCCCATGTGCCGAATGGTTGCGCAGCTGACCAGTCAGCATGGGGTTGACGTGGCGCAGATGCATGACAGCCCCGGAGGTGTAGTGCGCCAGCATGGCAGCTGCGTGAATGGTGCCCACAGCCCCTGCCGACGACTCGCTGTGCCCAACACGGGACTTTGCAGCTGTCAAGCGCAGCGGCACCCTGGTGGAGTGCAGCACGGCGAGAGCAGCACCCAGCTCGATGGGGTCACCCAGGGCTGTACCTGCAAAGGCAGCAAAGAAACGTGCTAAGAGTTTTGCGCCCCTTCTGGTCACGTCCATCTTGTCTGTCAGAGGATGCGCGGCAGCAGCGTGCCAAGAAAGTACCTGTGCCATGCATCTCGAGCGCTGTCACGTCATGGGGGAATAGGCCTGCACCCTGTATAGCTCTGCCCATCACAGCTTGCTGGCTGGGCCCATTAGGTGCGGTCAAGCTACTGCTGCGTCCATCCTGATTAACGTGGGTGGACCTCAGCAGCACCGCAGCAGCAGAGCCATCGCTCATGGCCAGCCAAAAAGCGGTGCACGCCTCGGCACGGGTGTACCCATCGGCCGCAGCATCAAGCGCCTTGCAGCGGCCATCAAGCGTAAGCATGCCAGCCGCTTGCGCTGCGGCGACACCGGCCTGTGAAAGGATGAGGTTCACCCCAGCCGCCAGAGCCCCTTGTGCCGATCTCTCGTGCAGGTGAAGTGCTCCTTGATGAGTGGCAACTAGGGCCGAGGAGCAAGCTGTGTCAATGCTGAGACTCGGACCTTTGAACCCATACGTGAATGACAGGCGCCCCGCAGCGACGGAGAAGTTGCCACCGCTAGCTGCATGAACTCAGGGACAGAGCAACACAGCAGGGCGCACGTCAAGCACCAACACTTTTGAAATCAGTGTGTGTTCTGTGCTGCAGCACATGGCAGTGGGGACGCTTAAGGTGAGTTGCTCGGCATAACCAGCTATCATGCCGGCCAAGCACCTGTGAACGGGCTGGACGATTGCAGGAACGGTGCTGCTAGACTCAGGTACTCCATCTGCTGGATGCCAACAAACACGCCCACGTCAGGCCCAGCATCGAGGCTGGACGTAGCTGCGCCACGTTGCACCGCTTCATATGTCACCTGCACACAGTAAGCAAAGAAGACAGCCAGTTGATTGGGATGGTGTTGGCATGGTGTTGCCAGCGAAGCAATGCTGCTTTGATACTACCTGCCGCTGGCACTCAGGCTTCCATCCCTACCTCCAAGAGCACGCGCTGCTGAGGATCCATGATCTCAGCCTCCGCACTCATGATGCCAAAGAGTGACGCGTCAAACCGTTCAACCCCATCTACAAAGCCGCCGAAGCGCACACGTAGCTGCGATGTGGTGACCTGCACAGCAAAAGTTGCTGTTAATCAGACAGCAAGCCGCCTGCAGTGGTATGCCTGCCCTTCCCGCAAGCAGCAGCAACGAAACCTTTGCTCACACTGCTCCCACGCTGCTTACCGTGTTGGCTTCTAAATCCCATCTGCTGAAGGGAGCCAAGCGCATGGCGTCTGCACACCCCCCCATCGAACTATCGTCACATCCGTCGGGAAGGTTGGTAGGCACGCGAGCAGCAATGAGAACGTGTATGAGCTGCACGCTGCTTGAGCAGTGTTCACCGCGCTGTTGTCCACTGAGATACCCGCTTGGTTGTAAGGTTGAAACTGAGGCAGATAACACCGAGGCACTGGCTGCAAAGTCCTCCAGACTTGACTGGGACAGGGTCAGAAGGCTGTAAATGTGTCTTGTCATTGCACTGATGGAAGGGAAATCGAACACAAGGGTGGCTGTCAGCTGCAGTCCCAGTGTCGAGCTGAGCAGATTGGACAGTTCCACTGCAGACAAACTGTCAAAGCTGCCCGCAGGAAACTCGCTAAGGCCTGCAGTTTACGTGAGGGATAAGCCACTAGCATAAGCAAAGCATGACAAAACGTGCGGCAGGACGCCGAAAGCAACAACCCAATGTGCTTCAGTCCATGCGTTGCTGCACTTCCTTCCCTGCCAACCCTATCGGGCCACGAAACGTACTCACCGTCAAGACTGTCTTTGATGATGCCAGATGCCACATCTCGAACCGTGTGTTCAAGTTGCTGCAGTGTATGCCCAACAAAGGCCTGCTGCTTGAAGGACACAGAGGGTGTCTTGGACTCTGCTGCCTCCAGCCGCCAGGTAAGCTGCCAGGCTGGTGGATATGTAGCCTCATAGGCCGGCTTGGATGATACGACTTGCCGAGCCAGCAGGCCTGACATCCGCACTCTCGGTATTGCGCTGCCGCTGAAAAACAACGCAGTGCTGTATTGAGAACCAGCTGCAGCAGGGATCCCACTGAATCTCCCAACTGATGCCACGTATGTTTTGCAGCCAGTTATGATTTGAGAAGTTGGCAGGCTGTTTAGGCCTATGGCTGCCTCAAACATTGTGGGGTGGCAGTCGTAGTCGTGCAGGGACGGACACAGTGGAGTTGCCACAGCTGCCACAATGCCGTGCGATGCTCCCTGGAGCTCCGGTGTTGACAACAGGTGGACGAGCAGTGGCATAATGTTGGAGCCCTCACAGGCAGATTGCGCGAAGCACTCAGCTTTGTGCAGCACAGCTGCTGCATATTTTTCGTCACCAGACATCAGCTGCACCGTGCCATTTAGGAGCTCCACCCTGCAGTTTAGCTCAATTGCCGCTTCATACTGAAGTGTGTCAGACAACAAAACATTGTTGACTGCCAGCGATCCAGTTGTCACAAGCAAGCAGCGACCAGACGCCTCCAGAATCTGTAGGACGGCTGACGCCGGCAAGCAAAGCTGGCCAGCTGCTCGGTGTTCACGTAAGTAGCTCAATGCTGGTTGTGCCAGCCTCAATTGAAGCGTTGCTTGCTGCTGCCTAGCCACACCCCTTGTCAACAGAGGGTGCACGGGCGGCAGCGGCCAGTGACGCCAGCTGTCCAGCAAAGGTTCTGATAAATCAGCCGAAGGTTCCGCTTGCCTTGGAGGTGCGACGATGGCATGCGCATTCACGCCGCTCATGCCGAAGGAGCTGGTGCCTGCCTGGGCGGCCGCATGTAAAGCAGCTTGCTGCCGAGGCAAAACTGCGGCCAGTTGGCTTCGCTTGTTCCAATCGCCCAATGCAGCAGCCACGTATGGGTTGATGTTGCCAAGGTGCATGATGGGTGCGACACACATTTGTGCGGCCCCTTGCACGGCCATCAGAAGGCCCGTCAGACCCGCGGCGCCCTCCGTGTGACCTGAGTGTGACTTGATGGAGCCAAGCACGACAGGCACATTGTTGCCACCTTTGCTGTCTGGTCCACAGCTGAGAGTCTGCCCGAGCGCGCCCACCTCAATGGGATCTCCCAGGGGCGTGCCAGTGCCATGGACCACCAAGAAACGGAGTGAGTATGGAGCCAGGCCACCCTGTTGTAGAGCTGCGAGCACGAGGGCGGTTTGGCTGGGCCCATTGGGCGCTGTCAGCCCACTGCTGCGGCCATCTTGATTGACAGCGCTCCCACGCATGGCAGCCAGTGCGGGCTGGCCAGGCTGGGAAGGTGCCAGGAGAGCCACGGTGAAGCCCTCGCTACGGCCATACCCGTCGGCACCCGAATCAAATGTCTTACAGCGACCAACGGGGGACAAAGCCTGCAGGAGAGAAAACGGCACTTTGTAAGCACACCGATTATAAGAGCATCACCCTCAAGCTTGACGGGACCAAAGTGCACACACAAACTACCAGTGGACGCACTTGCAGCTGGCAAATGGCCAGGGTTGTCAGAGGCGAAAGCATAGCATTCACGCCAGCTGCGACAGATGCAACTGACTCCTGGCTAAGCAGGCTGTTGCGGGCGAGATGGGCAGCCACTAAGGAGGAGGAGCACGCAGTGTCAGTGCTTATACAAGGACCTGCAGTAGTGGGCAGACAGACGAATGTTCGTGATCTGTCGGCCCGCACAAAGCGGACACTCCACACCAAGCACGACCAGGCCACCGAGGTATGCCCCTTGCCTGTGAGACCAAACACGTATGAGACGCGGCCGACCATGAAAGAAAGAGAGCTTCCGGTTGCAGAAGCAGCCGAAAGCGGCCCTCCAGCCTCGCTCAACAAGCTTGGGTACTCCTGATTCATGCACCCCACGTATACCCCTGCACAGTCGGCGATAAGTGGCACCATATGGATCACCTTGATTATGCCCATTGACCCTGTATCTGTGCACCATGGCATGTGACCCTGTATTTAACACAGAGCTGGCTCACCTGTTGGCGTGCCGGCCAGTTGCCCTGTTGCCGGGGAGGCGTCTCTAAAAGCCACATAGGTCTCCTCCAGAAGCAACCTCTGCTGAGGGTCGGTGGCCTGGGCCTCCAGCTGGGGCATAGTAAACAACTGCACCACCACAGGCAAGGTGCTGTGTGTGTAAGCTGCGGGCAACATGGCACGTGGCAGACAGGACAGCAGGTGTGCTGTCCTATCAAGTGTCTCATAACATTGCACATGTGCATGGACAGCCCACCTTGTCGTCAAAGTATTCAATCCTTCGCACGAATGCTGCAAACCGCGCATAAATTATGCCATCTGTAATCCCTGGGGCATACCAACGATCTGCGCACCAACGCGCTGCAGGGACCAGTTGTGGTACGTCTGTGCCCGTCATGGCGCCGGACCAGAAGTCACCCAGACTGCCCACTTCAGCTGGATAGCGGCAGGCCAGTGCCAGCAGGTCAATGCTAGCCATGTGGGGCTGGGACAAGCCACCACCACGCTGTGTCACCACGCTGCCTAAAGCCAGAGCTTCTAAGCTTGCCGCACTGGACGACGATTTCGAGGCATGTGTGACAATGAAAGCTGACAGTGCTTCAACAGAAGGGTAGTCATACACAATGGTAGCTGCCAGCTCCAAGTTGAAAGCAATGACAAGCTCGTTTCTCATCTCCACTGCCGTCAGCGAGCCCAGACCAGCTTCCACGAGGGGCTGTCTGTCGGACACCTGCAAGAACTAGAACAGGCGGGGTTCGCATCCATTTTAAAGTGCCCCCACAGCGCAGCATTTATAGCACCATGCCGCTCTCAGATCGTGCATTCCCACCTCAGTGCCAAGAATGTCATGCACGATTGCGCGAATTGTTGCTTGTACATTGACAACAGCAGGAAGCTGCAGCCCATCATCCAAGTTCTTCTGATCTGTTGCCTCTGCCTGTTGCGTTGGGCTAACCAACTCCGTGGGTGGCCTGGGCGTTGTGGAAGCCAGAACCTCAGAAAAAATGTGCGGTACGGGCTCCATGTCGCGCAGAAATTGCTGGAAACGAAAGGGGCTTGCTATTGGCTGCACTCAGTATTGTGGCAGGAAGAGGCAGTTTCTATCGTGTGAAGACACCCGTAAGTGCCCGGATCCACCGGCAAACGTGTTCCCGTCCTTACCTGCACTAGCGCAGAATCCATGACACAAGTAAGCACCGCTTGTAGAGCCATCAAGCCAGGAGCTGGCCCTACCATTCCGATGCCCGACTTTTCTATCCGGGTCATCACAGCTGCATTGGATTGTGCCATACCCACGCTTGACCAAGCACCCCATTGAATGCTGCTACCTGCAGATCCAACAGAAAAGCGGAAAGCAACATTTCAAAAATTCAGCCTATAGCGAGCAATCCCACCAGCACCACGTGCTTAGTGTTCGCAAAATGTTCTTGCCTGTTTGGCCACGCTGCTGCATGGTACTTGCCCACGCGTTAAGACCACTGTTTGCAGCTGCGTAGTTCGCCTGGCCTGGTGCTCCCAGAAAAGCTGACACAGACGAAAACATATTAACAGCGTGCACAGCATGCAGCTGCACCGTTGTTTCAGCATGTGCCAGGAAGCAAAGCTTGGGAGCGGTTACACTTCGCAATGACGCAGCCGTTTGCCTTAGCAGTATACCATCATGCAGCACGCCACCCGCGTGCATGACAGCACAGAGGCGGTTGCCTCCAACCATAAGAGCAGATGATGCCTCTTCTACTGTTGTGGCATCACACCGCAAGCCCCAAAAATTGGAGTTCATCAGGGGTTTTGAAATCTGAGGGACACAGTAACCAGACCGCCCCAGCAAGACCGGTTGTGCTCCAATGTCGGCAAGCCAGCTCCCCAAGAGCATGCCAATACCTGCAGCGCAACCACACAGAAGTAGCGGATGATGCACCCGCCGTAGTCTTTTTCTTTTGCTGGCAGCAATTGTGCTCATACCCTGACCTGCTACTGAAATCAACCAACTCATTGCACTCACCTCCTAAGCCACCGGATACAAGCACCAGACTTCCTAGTTGTGTCACGGACGTTGAGGCCACCTCTCGGATGCTCGTTGACGAAGGCAGCAGCACTGGACGCAAGGCCAGGCCAGACTGCAGGCTAGAACCAGAAATGTCCGTAGCATGATCGATTGCGGGGGCACCTCTGCCAGTTGAGCTGTCCCGGTCAACCGCCGACCACTTCAAGGTGGATGCCTCAGCGGCTGCCACTCGAAGCATGCCCCATGCCGCAGCCGGGGTAGGACAGACGGCTTTGCCTGTGCGTCCTGGAAAAGGGTGATCCAGCGCATTGCGAGTTGCAAGCTCTATGCGGGTTCCTGCCGTCATATGCCGAACTATTTGCTGGAACTGAGCCAAAGTGCCGGTAAGAGTTTCAACGGTCGTTGAGTCCCTTCCGCAGCGCATGGCAAGGACAGCACTGGCGGTGGTAATCCTCAATTCTGGGGTGGCTTCGGTTCTGTATTGCACACGCTGCCACTGGAGCTTTTGTTGTCCTGCCCTCTTGTTCACTTGCCATTGCACATGGTATAGCATCCCCGGTTGATCAACAAGCTTGGCTGTTGCATTGGTTTGTCTTGTTGCTACACGCTCGTCTAGGGGTCTTGAACTATAATCCAATCGCCTGTCTGCCGCTGTGAAGGCTCCTTTTAACTGTGTCATCGTTGCACGGGGCACCTTGATAGCTCGAGCTTCTATTCCGCTCAGGCATGCAGCTGGAGCAGAATCTCTTGGTGCGCCTGAATGGTTGCGCCGAAGGTAGTAACTCGCGCTCCCTGACGCATTCTGTGAGCGTTGAGGTTGGCAGCTTGCATGCAATGCAGCACGAGGTACACCTTGCCGCAGACATACTGCATAGGCTCCGACACCCACGGGCACCCATGTGCGATCTGATGTTGGGGAGGTTCCAGTCGCAATAGCCCCAAGGTGAAGACAACTGTCGAGAACTGCTGGATGGACCAAGTATCCATCGCAATCTGCTTGTTTTGCACTTGCCAGGCTGCCTAACTCTGGTAAAACATCTCCACTACCGAACACAGATTGACGAACTGAGCCCAGATTTGCTTTTACGAGTGGATCTCGGCACCATTCGAACGGCGAATGGCATTGTGCTGAGCGCCCAGAAAGATGAGTGGTACGCGTCCTTCTACTTTGCAGGGTTATGCCGCCCAAGTAGCCTTCCAAAACCTCCAGTCGTAGGGCGTCTGCTGTACGCCTCAATTCCATCGGGGCCGCAAAGATGGAGCTTGTGATTATTGGTGAGACATGAGAGAGTTCAAGACTGGGCAACAACGCCCAAGCTCCAGCACGCGCTATCTCAAGGAGGATTGCACCCGGGGCCAGTTTTTTTTGTTGTACAATATGGTCCCAAGAAAACGACGCACCAGGCGTCAGGAGCTGGGCTTCAAAGACGCAATGGTGCAGAGTCATTCCGGATACTCGGTTCAATAATCGGCATGGTGTAACTGTGGGCCAAAATCTGCGGCAGAAAAGCATCTAGTGTAAAGAGATGGAGGGATAGGCCAGCTTTACTTGATAATGACCCCAGAGGCTAAACGCCTTACCTGTTGCGCGACCAGACTGGCTCAGACACATACAGGTGTATCTCAGGAGTACTAAGGAGGACATGTGCATTCGTCCCGCTCATTCCAAACGAGCTTGAACCTGCAGCCGTATCCAAGCTGCAACTTATTCCAGCAGCACTTTGCCGTGGTATGCCAGGCGCAATTCCACGCTTCACCCAATCACTGAGAGCGGCATCTACGTAAGGATTGATTGTTTGGAGGTTCCGAATGGGCGGGTGCCAGCGGCGTTGTAACATTTCGGCCGCAAGAAACAACCCGGTTATGCCAGCAGCTCCTTCACTGTGTCCATAACAAGACTTGACGGAACCAAGAGTAATCTGACGTGGGCTTGCGCCAGCCCTGAAGAGTGCAGTAACAATGGCATTCACCTCAATGGGATCGCCCAAAGGAGTGCCTGCACGGGAGAACAGCAAGCCACATTAATATGAAGCCAGTTTACATCAGCATGTGTGAAACCTTAGGGTAGGCAGTTCATTTTACCTGTGCCATGGGTTGATATGTAAGTAGGAGTCAGGCCTGCGTTTGCGCCCGCGGCTGTAGCGTGACTCAGCAATTCAGCCTGGCTTTTTCCATTAGGTGCGGTAAGACTGCTGCTACGGCCACCATGATTAATGGCGGAGTGTTGGACAACAGCGATTGAAGTAGCTGCACTTTCGAAAGCCCCCGTGCTTCTGCTGGAAGGTGCAAGAACGACAACTCCAAAACCTTCGCTCCGGCCATAGCCGTCAGCAGAAGCCTCAAATGTTTTGCATCGTGCCGAGGCCGACAAGGCCCCGAGATTCCATATACCGAGGGTAGTGGTAGGAAGAAGCATGCTATTGGCACCCCCTGCTAGTGATATCAGGGTTTCATTTGCCAGCAAGCCAGCACATGCTTGATGCACGGAAACAAGAGAGGATGAGCATGTTGTATCCGCGCTGACACTGGGGCCTACATATGGCAACAGGCACACATACATTTATTGCTGGACGTTTTCTTGTTTTATCGAGGGCATAATATATGAATGGGCATTTGTCGTACCTTGAAATCCAAATGTATATGAGATTCGCCCAACCAGGTAGGCATAGCCGCTGCCAGTGGCCAGAGCAGGAGTTAGTGTTCCCCCATGGTATAGCTGGAGCTGTGGATACTCATTATACATGCATCCAATGTAAACCCCTGCACTCGCAGAATACGTGGCACATTGTTTGTCGGCGGGAGGGTTGTGGGGGGTGGGGGTGGGGGCGGCGGTTGCAGCATGCATGCACCACATACCGACAGTGTGCGACTACGCCAGGCATGATGCCAACCTTGCACGCCCTTAATAACCACTCGCACCTGTGTGGGCTGCAGTGCCTTTGCCAGTGTTGGCATCAGCTGTAGCTGTGAACACTTCTTCAAGCAGTATACGTGCTTGTGGGTCCATGCCCATGCACTCCACAGTATGTATCCTGAGCAAGGCACGACAAATCTTTTAATATGATACGTGTGATATGAGATCAAACCACGCAGACACGGATGTACTGTGTGCTATATTCCTTACCTGAATAAGTTTGAATCGAATCCATCAATCATCTGCAGAAACCCGCCAAATTGTATGCCGGGAATACTCCATTCGGCTTCAGTTCGTTCAATGTCCCATCGTTGCAGTGGAACACGGCACTGGATATCCACACTATTCTCCAAGCAATGTCGGAAAGACACCTGGCTACCGTACGGTGTTGTGTCGGGGTAACGCATCGCACAGCCAATGATTGAAAGCAGCGAATGAGGGTTGGGCTCACACATTGAACCACACGCGTTCTTGATATCGACGACTTCAGAAGGCATGACGACCTCAGATGCATAGGTAGCGCATTCAGCCTGTTGAGAAGATACACTCATCACGCTCTGTTGAGCGGGCAATAACTTCTCGTGCAGAAGCTCGGCCAGCGCATCCAATGTAGGGAAGTCGAACACCACAGTGGCGGGGAGGTCGACTTGAAACAGTAATGCTAGTGCATTACGCAGCTCGATAGCACCTGCATATATCATGCTCAGAGGGGAGCAGTCCTTGGAGTTCGACAAAATGACACTGATGTTCGACATGTGCATAAGGCCCAGCATAGTAGCTAACCGGGACTCCAGTCTAGGCAGTCTTCACGCCGCAGTGCATAATGTGGCTGTCACGAAGGAGCGCTACGGAGTGTCTGGTCACAGAGACAAGCTCATGCAGTTGTGAATATGTAGCACTGCCTACCCAGAGAGTCGAGACCTGCCTCCATAAGTGGAACATCAGGAGCAAGATCCTCGCCAAGCATTTCGTCAACAATCCGCTTCACCCGAGTTAGGACATTCCCAATTGCTTGGCAATGCAATTCTGGTGCGGCTACCACCTGGATTGTTACAGGTGTGGCATTCTGGGTTTGTTCAGTGGGCAACAACCTGTCTTGCAAAAGCTCGACTAGGGCTTGCAATGATGGGAAGTCAAATACCACGGTGGCAGGAAGGTCGACTTCAAACATAGATGCCAATATGTTCCGCAACTCAATAGCACCTGCATGTAACCGATTGTTTTCATGAGTGATTGCTTCCATGCATTCGCATAGACTCTTGGTCGGTCTGCCAATGCTACCTGCGTAGCAGTTATGCTGCGCTGCACTCCCAATCTCTGAACTGAGCTAGATCAGCAACCATGCACCATCACTATGCAGTAGATGACTGCAAGGTCCACCCGCAAGGTTTCCACCTGCAAGATCCACCCGTAAAAGATGCACTGCTTACCAAGAGAGTCGAGTCCCGCTTCCATGAGGGGCATATCAAGAGCGAGGTCTTTGCCAAGCATTGCATCAACAATCTTCTTGACGCGCTGCAGGACACCGTCGACTGCCACTTGGTGGCCAGTGCAGGTTTCTGGCGTGTCCGGCAAGTAAGGATGTGCAGGTTTGACGGTGGACACCAGCACAGATAGCCTCGCAGGCTTGACACTGCGGACAACTTTTGCTTGAAGACCTAAAAGTTGCAAGCTGCTCCTGCTGCTAGTTGCCATACTGAATGTTGCGTGCACTGTGTCACTTGCATCTTTCTCGACTAGATTGCCTTGGCACCACTGCTGAGCTGGGGGTGGAGCCAAAGCTGCATCTGAAAAGACAAGCAGCGCGTGTACGCCAACAGGGACACGTACGATTTTCTCCTTGTTTGCATGGCTCTCCTGCAAGGCTGCCGCCGTATGAGTCGCTGCATCCAGCTTTGCTGGATGCACAATGTAGCTGTCGGGCTGCTGACATGTGAGCAAGGAACTGCCATCAGCCCGACCAACGGACATAATCAGCTTTCCTGGACTATCTTCCGCGTCCTTGAAAAGATGTGGAGCTGCCCTTAAGAGCGTGCCTGAGGCAGAGGCGACGAAACCCGCAAACATGCGTTGCTGCAGAGACAGCACATTGGTACCACGCAACTTGGGAGCTGCTGAAGTGCATCCTGCAGTGCATCAAACCGCTTTAAATGTGAGTGACCGGGTGCACAAGCAAGCCAGCAAGCACGCACGCAGGCACGCAAGCAGGCAAGCACTAACTGACCTGCTTGGGTTTCCATATGCAGGCGCGGCATACGAAAGCCAGCCGATGGCAATGAGCTCAGCATCAGGCCTCCTGATGCGTATTGTAGCCGGCAACTCAACACCACCGAGTGTCTGATAGCCAGGGGAACAGGGGCCGCAATGCTCGTACCCAGAAGAGCTTGCTGGACAGACGAGCCAGCAGCGACCCTGCTTGTCGCCAGCGCCATCTCCAACATTGCAGCAGCAGGGAGGATGGGACGGCCTTGCACCTGTACGGAAAGTGGGTGGGGCAGCGATGGTGAGAGATGGTGTGGCTGCCATTAGTTAGAACTAGTAGCACTGTGCTATGCATCATGAACCCTACAAATTGCCACCAACCTGGTGATCACGTAGGTATGCAAGATGGGACATGCCCAGCTGACACTGGAACGTGGCTACTTGGCCTGTAGTGGAGACTGTGCAAAGCTGCAACATTGCATGCTGTAGCTCAGTGTGCCAAAACACGTGCCGGCGCCAGGTGGCAGTTGCCATGCTCTCACAAGCAGCTGGGCAGGCGTCAGCAAGTGCCAACAGCGCGTGTGCATTTGTTCCCTGAAAAGCAAAGGAGCTGATGCCCATGGTCTGCTGCACAAGCGTATCTGTGAGAAAGGGCGATGCCACTGCCGCAGCATCCTGCCGGCCAATGTATGGTGCCAGGTCCCGAACTACGAGCAGCTCTGAAAGCGTGCTTGAAACATATGGGTTGATAGCAGTGAGGCGGGCAATTGACCTGCTTTGATGCATACTGAGTTGCACAGCAGCATGAATCATGCCAATGCTCCCAGCGACTGGCTCAGCATGTCCGTAACACGACTTGGCAGCAGTGAGTCTTAGTGGCAAGGCACCTCCAGGCAGCACTGCAGTAGCAGCGCCGATCTCAATCGGGTCACCCAGTGCAGTGCCTGCACTCAATGGCAACAAGGCGCTTGTTAACAGTCCTGCATAATCATGGCGTCCTTTAACAGGATGATGTACTATGAGTTACCTGTTCCATGCATCTCAAGTCCAAGAACAATGGAAGGAAGCAGGCGTGCAGCTTGCAGTGCTCCACGGATGACACCTTGCTGAGCAGGCCCGTTGGGCGCTGTCAGGCTACTACTGCGTCCATCCTGATTCACATAAGTGCCCTGCAACAGAACACTGGCGATGGACCCGCTGGAAGGCTCCAATTCAATTTTCCGAGAAAGGTGCAGTATGATGCACGATTCAGCCCGCACATAGCCGTCTGCCATCTTGTCCAGAGTCTTGCAACGCCCATCAGGAGTCAGCATGCCTGCGGCAGCAAATATCCCCACATTGGGTGCGGTTGGAACTCTTATTTGACAGTGGCAGCCATCAGATAGCATCCACCATTACCACTCTTACCAGCAATCTGAGTAGCAGTGGTTGTTCTCTCAGACAAGAGTAGATTGACACCACAAGACAGAGCCCCGACGTTGTGTTGCTGCAAGTGCTGTGCAGCCATGTGAGTGGCGACCATGGAAGAAGAGCAAGCAGTGTCCAGGCTGACTGACGGGCCGGAGAACCCATACGTGAAGGAAAGGCGGCCCGCAGCCACGCTTAATGAGGTGCCTGTTGCTGCAGAGGTCAAAGGATGGCAAACCGATTGTGAGAAGAACCCAATCGAGCGACGGCAAAGACGAGCACATACCACTTCGAAAGTAAGCACAACTCTACAGATATTCAGAGTAGGCGTGCCTGAAAAAGGGCTCATGGCGGCGCCGTGCAAAAATGCCAGGCCGCTATATTCCATCTGCGAGATGCCGACGTAAACTGCGGTTGCAGCTACCTGCCCTGGACCTGCATGCACAGCTGTGCAATGCCACTGATTACGTGGCTGGAAGAACAAGCAGGGACAGAGATCAGCCAGGCTGTTGATGCACGCACCATCAGGTGACCATTGCCGGTGCACACTTTGCAGAACTTCCCACGAGAGTTCCATGATGAGACGATGTTGTGGATCCACCACTGCGGCCTCTTGAGCAGTGAGTGCGAATAAGGTGTGATCGAAGAAAGCCACTCCTTTGAGCCAACCACCAAAACGGACTGGCAGTCGAGGTGAAGAATCCTGCATTGAATTACACTTGAACGATTAAGCAACACACGCGTTGACGACATGGTTTGCGACTCAGTAAAATGAGGATTTCTTGAAGCTCACCCTTTCTGCCTCCAAGTCCCAGCGCCCATAAGGAACCAGCGACATGACATCCATGTTGCCATTTTTGCCTGACATGCATAAGCTGTCATATGGAAGGCTTGGTAACCGCGCTGCAAGTGCTACATCAAACAAGTGACGCGCTGCCCCACCCTCGCTCGGTGTTGCTTCAACAACATGCACGGCCATGCACGGACTGGCATCCGGAACACCGTGCTGTGCCTCTGTCCTGGTAAGGAGGTAGGCAGCCATGGGGCTGACAGAAGGGTAATCGAAGACTAATGTTCCAGGGAGCGCAACCCCAAGTTCAAGCCCTATCTTGTCTGACAACTGTAATGCAGAGAGACTGTCAAAGCTTCCTGCACACAACACAGTTGTCATGATACGTCAGCAGCAACAATGTCCGTGTTCGTCCTTGCCATGGCAACGTGTCACCTGAACAAACTTACCTGGAGAAAAGTCGCCACTAGTAATCAGCTCTCTGTCGCCCAGCACTTCTGCCGCTATGCTGCGCACAATTCGTTCCATATTTCGAAGTGCACTCAGACCGCTTGCAGTTCTGGTCACACTTCCGCCATTGCTTGTAAAACACACCGCATTTTCATTGTCTTGCGTGCTCATGTGTAGGCTCCTGGCAGGCCCCATCAGACTGCATGGTAAGAAAATGCCATAATAATGCTAGCAGCGTGCAGTCGATTTGACATATTTGCACGTGTACCCTTTTGCAATGACCACCCTTATGCAATAGATACGTTGGGCTGCAACGTGCTTGTTCTGAAATTGATTGGGCAAACACTAGCAGCTCAGACACTGGCCAGACAAGATTGAGCTCGAATTGCATACACTCACTGTGACGGTGCCTCCACATGCAGTTGCCGCCATGGCGTAGCAATTTGTCTTCTGTACTGTTGCTGGTGGTCAGCTGGTACCACCAACAGACCATGAAGTTGCGTGACAGTGCCATTGCTGTCAGAGCAGGCTACAGGGTGCAGCATTGTACGTGTCCCTGTAGAACCCGGCAAGCACAGCCAGCTACATGTCGGTTGGACAGAAGTGGTTACGGGGCGGAAGGCGAAGGCCGAACATGCAACAGCATGGAGTGCGGAGCTACTGCTCCCGACGCCTGCCATGTCAAGTGTTGTGGTGGCCTCACACAGCGACGGATGTAGCCAGAGCCCGGACACACTGCACTCTGGCTGAACCAGCACCGCGGTGACCGGCATTGTAGTAACCTTGACAGGTTGCTGGCCCGCACTGAGCAATCTGGCCAGTCCCGCTTTCCTTAAAGGCAGGCGTACTACCATCATCTCTCGAACTAGCGTGGCTGGCGGCTGAGACGTGACATTAAAGCTGCAAGTAAGCAGTGAGTGCGGTATCTCTGACACTGTGTCCACGGTTAGCAACTCAGCTGTCCCAGCGCCGATGTCCAAGTAGCAGGTTACCAGTGCCTCGTGTTGAAGGTCCAGAGCAAGCAGCGATCCTAAAGACGCCCCGAAAACCACGGGGATGGCAGATGAAAGGGGAGTGTCACAAAGAAGTGCACATCCTGCGGCCGCCATTTCAAGAACAGGCGTGAATGGAAGCGAATGAATGCTGCCTGTAAGCTTGCATTCATGCAAGTAGGCAGCGGCTGCAATTCCAAGGTTAGCCTGAACACGGCATGCCCTTGCGCCCCTGTCGCCAGTCACGTCTGCGCCCGCAAAGTGTAGGAGCAGGGAGTTCGGCACTGGGCAGGTCCAGAATCGTTGACACCGCCATGACATAGCTTTTTCTGTGCCTGCTTGATTCACATGCACGCTGCCTGCTCTTTGACTGAGCACGACATGCGCGTTTGTACCCTGCAAATCAAACGACCAAGTCAAGTTAACATTCAAGGTGACAGCTGGAAACAGCAAGAGAGGACAATCGAAAGCACATGCTAGTTTGCATCCACTGCAGTAGCTGCAGACGCCAACCAATCGATGTTTAGTGCCAGCTACCTGGAAAGCAAATGCGCTTATGCCGCTGTACTGCTCAGCAGTGCATGACCCTAGCACCGGAGTTGGTGCCAACATACGTGGCAAGAAAGCCGTAAACGAGGCCCCCGTCAGGCAGGTGGCTACGTACGGATTCAAATTACGTAGGTGGGTAAAGATGTGAGCTGTGGATTGGGACAGCTGGTGCCATGCATGCAACATGCCGAGCACCCCAGCACCAGTCTCAGAGTGCCCGACTCTAGACTTGGCAGCAGTGACTACTAATGGGTGAAGGCGGCGCTTGCCCTGCAGTTCCAAGAACAAAAGTTGTGCCATTGCTCTGAAGTGTGTGTTTGAAGCAAGCAACCAGCCCTGGCACGCCACCTGATCTGTGTTGCGC
Source organism: Chlorella sp. ArM0029B (assembly GCA_002896455.3). NCBI lineage: Eukaryota > Viridiplantae > Chlorophyta > Trebouxiophyceae > Chlorellales > Chlorellaceae > Chlorella > Chlorella sp. ArM0029B. Next base: position 666,447 of record JTEE01000132.1, read on the forward strand.
TAGACCTCATGTCCAAACATTGCGGAGCAAGAGGTGTGGGACCCACCAAAAGGACCCCCTCCTTCACACACACACACACACACACACACACACACACACCTGCAGAGCCACCATCGCCGCCCCAACTTCGATTGGATCGCCCAGTGGGGTACCAGTTCCATGCATCTCCAGCATCCCAACTGATCCCTCCAGCACATTCCCAGACGCCAGAGCAGCTCGGATAGCGCTCTGCTGTGCAGGTCCATTCGGTGAAGTCAGGCTGCTGCTGCGCCCATCCTGGTTCACGGCACTGCCGCAGATAGTGATTGCAGCAGACAGGAGAGTATGGCAGCAGCTGTTTGTGTTGTCAACAGCAGCGAGCAGGAAAACAATGCAGTTTTCAGCACGACTGTAACCATTTGCTGAAGCATCTAGCGACTTGCACCGGCCATCTGATGCTAGCATGCCTGCATTTGCAAAGTAGCAAGGTTGCAAGCTCGTCAACAGGCACGAAAGAATGCTTTAGACCGATGCACAACAGGGCGTGCCGAAGGGCCTTACCAGTGATTGAGAAGGCTGCGCTTTTGAGGGCACTGAGGGTGAGGCTCACGCCTGCTGCTAGTGACGCATCGACACCGCCGGCACGCAGGTCGCAGGCAGCATAGTGTGTGCCCACCAGGGACGAAGAGCAGGCGGTATCAATGCTTACACTAGGACCCTTGAGCCCAAAAGTGTAGCTCACTCTGCATGGCGGTCCGGTGGCGGGACAGAATACATCAGACCAAGTAGTTCACATCTATCGGCAGCACACGTCAGAGCAAAAGCAAGGCACGCCATAGACATCGTGTGCGCAGGTCAGAAGCCACGGCCTTCACCCACCTTCCTGCCGCAACACTCACGGCGCCTCCCGTGGCAAAATACATGTCCATAGGCAGAGCGCTGGTCTGAGCAATGTAATCAGCAGGGCCAATCCCAACCATGACACTGGTGCGCTCTGACACAAGGTGCTGTAGCATGTCCACATGTTCTGAAGCGCGCTGCGAGATATTCTGCTGCCACAGAGCCTCTGCTGCGTGCTGCAGGACCAGTCGCTGTTGCGGGTCCATGAAGGTCGCTTCCTGATTGCCGATGTTGAACGCAGCCGCATCAAACATCTGCGCACTCGCAACAATGGCCCCGAAGCGGGCCTCTGTCACTTTGGGTGTTGATGCTGCGACGAAATCCACGTCCCAACGTTCCAGTGGAACCACTGCAGCATAGGAAGGCGCAGATGGTTGCCCTTGTGCAGAGAGAAGCTCTAGATATGCACATATGTTTGCTGCCACAATGCACTACCTGCGGGTGCGTCGTCAGTCATGCCAAGACCGACGCTGCCGGGCAGCACCCCGCTTATGGCGGCCACAACCACTGGGCGCAGCTCTTCAGCCACGGCCAAACGACTGCGAGGGGAATCGCTAACAATGGGGGCGTCCCACGCATAGCCAGGGTCAGCCATGGTTTCTGCGATGTCAGTGCGTCTGGAACTGGCAGACACTGCCCCTGGTAACAGGGCCTCAGCCAAGTGGCACACCAGCGCTTCCAAGTTCGGATAGTCTATAATCACAGTTGCAGGCAGCTGTAGACCAAATTTGGAGTTGAGGATGTTGCGTAGCTCAACAGCACCTGCATGGCATGACGGCAAGGGGTGTTTTTGTGGAAGCCTTAGTGTGCACAACTTACAGTGCGCTCCTGTGCAGTTCTTCCAAGTGGGGCAGAACGCTATGTTTGCCAGTTGAAAAAACGTGCATTCCACAGGCACTTACCTAGCGAGTCCAGCCCGGCCTCCATCAGCGGCTGCTGGGCACTCACAGGCCGGCCCAGCACTGACTCCACGATGACATGAAGCTGCCCAGCGACCAAGGCTTCCCATTCCGCTGCAGATGGTGCAGCGACATTGGCTGTGCGAGCCCCCTCGGCTTCCTTAGATTCCCGCAATGCCGGCCTTCTTTGTGTGTGCTGGACAGCCTGTGATTGCGTGAGCATGTTGTGTGCTTGCAGCCCTGAAGCTGACGCCAAGCAGGACATTAAGAACCTTGCTATGCCAGCCACGGTTGGGTAGTCAAATACCAGAGTTGCCGGCAGCTCGAGCCTAAACTGCGCAGCCAGAAGGTTGCGCAGCTCCACAGCGCCTACAGGATTCCATGACAGTTGGTCAGCATCATGATCATGAGCACGCAGCCCCCAGATTGTGCACGGGCCAAGGGCCAATTGCTGCTTGGTCGACCCTCTCAAAAATGGTGACCCCCGCTCACCGAGTGAGTCCAGGCCTGCCTCGAGCAAGGGCGCCGCGGGCTCCACAATCGTACCCATCACTCGGCACACGTTGCCTGAAACCGCGGACAGAAGACCTTGTAGAGACGGACCGGCCATGGCTGGGTCGATTACGCCCGGCTGGTCTTGAGCTGCCTGCCAAGATTCACTGCCCACGCCCTCTTCACCCCCGGTATTGCCCCAAATCCCTGTGTGTTCAAGATAACCGGGGGCCTTGGTTGGGTGCGGGTGCTCCACCTCCTCAACGTCTGCAAAGAAGTTGGGCACGCTACCTTCTACTGCTCGCAGAAGGGTGCGCCAGGACACTGGGACCACCGCAACCAGTGCGCTGGCATTGAACGAATGCGCACAGGTGGACAACACGGAGTGAAGAGCCGGCAACCCAGCGCTGGGTTGCAGCAGGCCCAAGCCTGTGCGCTTGATGCGCTGTGCGACAACCTCACTGGCAGCCATGCCTACAACATCGGAACAAACAGACCAAAATCAAACTTAGTCAGTTTATTCATCATATGCTTATAAAGGCAACTGCCAAGCTCATCGTGAATGCATGCAGGCACGCACCTGCAGCCCAAGCCCCCCACTGGACGGCAATGCCACTGCTGCCTGCGGCAGCTTTGGCGTGGACCCAGCCCTCCAGCGCTGCATTCGCTGCAGCATAATTGCTTTGCCCGGGTGCACCAAAGAGTGAGGCTGCAGAGGAGAAGAGCAGCAGCTGCTGCACTGGCTGCTCTCTGCAGGCTTGATACATGGTCGCCGTGGACGTTAGCTTGGGAGCAAACACAGCGCGCACGCTAGCGGCTGTTTGTGCGCTTATGACAGCATCTTGCAGCACGCCTCCGCTGTTCATCACTCCCGAAACAGGGGGCAGCCCTGACGCTTGTGCCAGAGCAGCTACAACTTCAGAGGACATGGCAGTGTCGCAGCGCATCATGACCACATGAGCGCCCGCAGTGCCGCACAGCACGGGCGAAGACACAACGCGCTGGTCCGCCCTGCAACAGATCCAGGCAAGACGTAACACAGTTGTATCATATAGCAACATGCCTACGATGCCCAGCAAAGCAAAGATGGCGGAGGAACGGGGGCCCGGGGAGCGGGGCGAGGGCTTCCTGGCAATTCCTTCAACCCACCTGCCACTCCTGCCAAGCAACACCAGGTGTTTGTGCCCTTGCCCAGCCAGCCAGTCTGTAGTCAGCACACCCAGAGCACCCAGGCCGCCACTGATTGCCCAGCATCCGTGACTTTGCTGCACTGCCTGTGCTGTTGGTGAGAGTCGCAGCGCTATTTTCCCAACATGACGAGCATGCGTGAATTGTCGGAATGCTGTCACGGCGCCAGACAGGGCATAGGTCAACTGCGGTAGAGGGGCCACACGTGCATCGGCCAGCAAGGACGCCAGCTGGTGCAGATAGGTGCGCAAGAGCCCAGCAGGCAAAAAGTCAATTGCAACCAGATGGTACTGTACATCAGGGCGCTCTGCAGGCAACAACAAAGCACTTTTTCTTTAGTGAACTCTGCATGCTTGATACATAGTTTGCAGCAGCATAGTTTGCACAACCCTGCATTGTGGTCCTCATACCCTGAGCGATGCGCGCAGCAGACCAGATGTCACGCTTTCCAACCTCAATGAACTGCCCGCCACGGCACACGCCAGTCAAAGCAGCAGCCACCATGCCTGCGTAGAAGAATATCTATGTGAGTTGGTTGTCATTTATCTTGCCAGCTGGCGAGTGCAGGCCTGCAATCACTGCTTGTGCTGCACCTGGGGATGTCAGTGAGTTCAATACCAGTTCAACCCCTGCTCCAGATGTTTCCAGCAGCACGTGCTCCGCAGTGCCAATCGACCGTGAATCGCCCGCAGCAGCGACCCCCAGGCTGCGCAGATAAGCGCGCTTGGATGGCGAGCCAGCCATGGCAAGCACTTCGTAGCCGGTTGCACGGGCCACCTGAACGGCTGCCAAACCGATGCCGCCAGTAGCAGCAAGCACCAATACCTGCAATGCGATCAAGGGACGAAGTTTGGTCTGCAGTTGCTGGTCTGCGGCAGGGTGCCGGTCAATGATACTGGCCTCACCGCGCCCCTGGAAAGTGCAAGCACTGGCACACACAGAGCAGTGTGGCAGGCCATTCACCTTGGATCCTGTAGCCACGCCAATCCGCTGCTGAAACGCAGTCAGCACAGTGCAGTAGACAGTGGGGGTTGTTGCCGCTGCCTCAAAACTCAGGCTCAAGGGCATGGGTGCCAACAGCTCAGCCAGCGTGATAGCGGTGGGTCCCAAGCACCCTGGTGCCAGCCCAAACACAGCGTCGCCTGCAACAAGTAGGACGGCAGACAGGTTGCAAGGCAGGGTAACATATTTGGCTGGATATTGGTGACTAAGGCACATATCCCGGGCATTCCCTCCTACCAGGTGTCACGCCATGGACCCCTGCTCCAACAGCAGTTACAACTCCTGCGCAGTCGCTCCCGGGTGGGCCTGGGTCGCCTGGGTACAGTCCCAACACGTTTAACACGTCTCGGAAGTTCAGCCCAACGGCGCGAACGGACAGCTGCAGTGCATTGAAAATCAAAGATGGAAGGCTCAGCTACAGCTGGCTGAGACAACACATCCTCAATAAGCATGAGACTTGCCTGGACTTCGCCAGGCCGCAGAGTTTCCACAAGACGTGGGGCAAGCTTGAGTCCATCCAAGCTGCCACGAGGCTGAGGCAGGAGGCGAGACTCGAAGGACACGCAGGCAGCAGGCAGCCGCAACAGCTTGGTTCGAAACATGCTCCCAGCACTGACAGCGGCTCCATATGCATCTGGAACAAACGGCACAGTCCCAACGAAGGCCGCAGTCGCAGCATCCTGCTGGATGCTGTGCATGCTGATACCCGAAAACTCCATGGCTGCCACCTTAGCTAGTGCACCCAAGGAAGCCGCAGCAGCTGCCACCGAGGGTGCCACTTGTGTGCCGCTGGCAGTGTGTGTCAACACGCTTATGGCCCCAGTGACTAGCAGGGTGCACCGGCGCAATTGCAGATGTCGCAACAGCTGCAGCAGCTCCAAGCCACGATGCACAGCTGCGACAGCATCTGCCTCCTTAGCAGCCATCTGAGCGCTGTACTGCAGTTGAGTGCCACCGCCTAAGCTGCCCATAACTCGCCATGCGCCTGCCTTTCCTGTGTGCAGAGATGCCTGACAGGGGTACTCCTGCTGAGGTTGGTGCCACTGCTCTGCCTGCCAATCAACGCAGTACGTGAAGTCCATTTCATGCCAAGGTGTGCCTGACACTGTGGTGGCTGGGGCAGGTTCAGCTGCAGCTATTGGGGTTGCCCTTGTTTTGGGACGCACGTACCGCATTGACAGCTTGTTAACTTGCAGAACAGCACCATGGTGCCAGCTCTGGACGCGATAGCAAATTGTTAGCTGTGCCGTGCCGCCTGCCGCCTTTGTTTCAGCTGTCCTGACCAGGGCTGAGGGATGAATCCAGTGACTATGGCAGCTGCTGGTAATAGCAGAAAGTGCTGCCACGGCAACTGGAAGCTGCAGCATGACACCAGTACAGCTGATGGCCGAGGCCAGGTGCAGCACTGCATCAGCCCTGGCTGGATGCATGCAATAGCCGTTCTGTTGTGCTGCCTCTGGCACCCAGATTCGTGCCGTTACTCGCTGGTGCAGTGGCTGCTGCTGCTGCTGTCTCATGTTATGTATGGCAGAGGCTGCCATAATGACATGCCAGTGCGCATGAGCTACGCTGCTCATTTGCACTTGCTGCTTAATTTCCATTGACTCTGCAGGCAAGACCTGTTCGAGCTGCCTACAGGCGCTTATGTAGCCATGGCCATGGACACTTCCGGAGCTCCACCTGGTGCCTTGCCCACGGGCACTGCTGCCAAGCTGTACTCTGCCGGTATCCATGGAGATGACAGTCTCTAAAACCACCATGGTGCCAGTTGGCACAGGCAGCGGACCGGCGATGCTAAGGCCCTGCACAACCAAGCCACCCAGCTGTGATGCATCTGCCAGTATGTTGGCTGCAACGGCACAAGCTTCAAATGTGGCCGCCCAAGGAAGTACAACTTGTCCAGCAACCTGCGTGATTACAGAAATGACAGTCTCAGGCTGCTGTATGTAGAGGACGCCACATGCGGTGTGAGCATGCACCTCACCTGGTGGTCAGAAAAGTAGCTAAGATCTGGAGCAGATAAAGATGTGGTGAAGCGGCATCTTCCAGGCCGGTGCGCAGCCCTGCCAGCCAAGTGATAAACTAGAGCAAGGGGCCAATAATGCTGGCGTTGCATCGTCGGCAATGCAACACAGGGGGCTTGGGTTGTGAGGGGCCCTGCCTCCATCAATGCATGGGCATTGACTCCGCTCATGCCAAACGAGCTGGTGCCAGCCAGAGGTGAGCAGCTCGGCAGCAGAAGCAGCGGTGCCGCCTCGCGCGCAACGAAGGGCACAAGGCTCTGCACCTTCTGCCAGTCCGCGAAGCTGGACTCCACATACGGGTTGATTCTACGCAGGTTGAGAACGGGAGCACAGGCCTGCAAGGGGGGCGCCAGTGACGAGCACTCATATCGGCTGTGGACATGGCCATTCCATGCAGTTCTCCTGGCCTGCACCTCTCCGCTGGCGTACCTGCACACACAAGGCTTGCACAGCCAACAGTGCCCCTGTCAGCCCTGCTGCTCCTTCGGTGTGCCCATAGCAAGACTTGACGGAGCCAAGGGCAACCCGATGCGGCCGAGATGCGCCGCGGCAAGACAATGCCTGGCCCAGGGCCCCTGTCTCAATCGGGTCGCCCAAGGGTGTTCCAGTGCCATGGATAGCAATGTAGCTGACAGCATCAGGTGGCGTGCCTGCAGAGATGGAGTGGGGAGGCATGGCGGGGTGGAATGAGTGGGGTGCCTGAAGGTCATCATGCTCGCCTTGCCCTCGGAGGCTCTGTAAATGCATGGCAGATGGTTGTTTGCACAAGTGTTATGCTCGACTAAACACAGCAAAACCTTTGCCCTGCCCGTCCCCGCACCGATATTTGCTAACGCAGTCGAAACCAGCACCGTCTGGCTGGGGCCATTCGGTGCTGTCAAGCTGCTGCTTCGCCCATCTTGGTTCACAACTGTGCTGTGCAGCAAGGCGAGCGCCACCGCCGCAGAATTGGAGGGTCGCAGGCTTGCGACGGCGCAGCCTTCGCCCCTTCCGTAGCCATCCCCAGAGGCCTCGAACGTCTTGCAGCGCCCATCAGGTGCAAGTGCCTGCAGCGAAGTACCGCAAGAGGCTCACTGAACATGTTTAAGCAAAGCTCGATTGCTGGCATCACAACACAATCCACGTCAGTGGGAGGTGTGATTGTCTCTGCTACCAAAAACAGTTGGGCGTGTCCCCACTTTCAGTGTCCCACCCGACGCTCAGGCAGCGCCTCACACACTGTGTTGCACCAGAAAGCATCACCACGTGCCTGTAGCTGGCTAATGCCACTCATGGTGCCTGGCAGCAGCACCAAGAAGACACCGCTGGCGGTCGCTGCACCGGCCTCGCCATTAAGCAGCGCCATGTGCGCCAAATGTGTGGCAACCAGGGACGAAGAGCAAGCAGTGTGGACACTGCGTGGTGTGGGCAAGTCATGGTGATGTGAACTTTGTTGAAAAATTCAAGCAGAACAAGTTGCTGTGCCTGCGCAGCAGTGACTTGTTATAGTTGCGCAGAAGCATTTTCTTTGCTGGGCCAATGCTGCCTTGTGGCACATTGAGAGCATCTCAGGTGACACAAGTGGGTTACTTCCAGCACCACTTCTGCAGGGGACTTCTCACCTGATGCAGGGTCCTGTGAGACCAAACGTGTACGAGACTCTGCCAATCAGAAAGTCCATCCCATTGCCGGTGGTAAGGCCTGGGCCCACCGGCACGCCCAAGCTAGAGCAATACTGCAGGAACTCCATGTGCATCACGCCGACATACCTGCACCATGCGTGCAGGAAATGCTCGTGATACCCACAGTCGTGCCAACTGTGCCGGCAGGCATGCCCGGTCACAATGATACAGACAGTAACAGTTACAGGCGTGCGAAGCCCCAGCACGTCAACTCACACTCCCATATCCGGACCCAAAAAATGCCCAACTCGGGCAGCAGCATCAACTAAAGAAATGTGGGTCTGCTCCAGCAAGATGCGGGACTGGGGATCCATGAAAGAGGCTTCAACTTGAGCCAGCCTGCAAGAAGTGGACGTTAGCGTGGCTGTGAACGACCAGGATGCTGAATCAGAATTCAGCGGCAGGGTGCTGTGCTAGTAGCATGCCCACCTGAACAGAGCGGCATCAAAGGTGTCCACACCGGGGAGGAAGCTGGCAAAGCGCACATACATTTTCTCCACTGCAGAGCAAAGGGATGGCAAAGTCGGCAAGTGACAGCAAAGGCAGGGGGAGGGGATGGCAGGGGACACAGGGAACAGCAGCAGCACGTTACATCTGGCTTCAAAGGTATGCGCACCCGTCACATGAGGCGAGTAGTGCTGCTCGATCGACCAACGATCGTAGGGGACAACAACTGGCAGGTCAGCCCCAACTGCAGCCGACTCCCAGAAGCCTGCCGCACTGGTGGCGGCTGCAGCGCCCGAGTAAGTGCAGCTGAGGCCAACAACCTCGGTCAAACCGCGGGTCGAATCTGTCGAATCTGTATGGGATAGGAGCAATCGGCAAACGACGCTATGAGAGCGCAGGTGCACAGGCATGTGCAGGTGTGCCAGGAGGGAGCACGAAGTTGTACAGCGGAGCGCTTGCGGGTTGATCAAGGGGTGGGGTGGTCATGATGCACCACTCGAATCACCTGATATGTCGTGAATGCTGTCCAATGTGATGTGGCTGGCTCCACCTGCTGATCCAACAGCCGCGGGCATTGTGGATTGATTGACATGCTGAGCTAGTGCACGCAGAGTGGGAAAATCCAGAGCAGCAGTGGGCAGCAGCTCCATGCCAAAGCGCTCTGAGATAGCGTTGCGCAACTGGATCGCACCTGCAAGAGGTGCAGTGCAGAGAACGCAACTATGTGCTCTACCTCCACTGCTGATGGGCTCGACTGTTTTACGTTTCGTCATGACCCAGCATCAATACGCATAGTTTAAAGCAAAGTACAGGGGCCGGATGCTCACCAAGGGAGTCTAGACCAGACGCCATTAGTGGGTCATCAAGCTCGACAGGTTCTCCTAAAATAGAGACTATAATAGATGCCACCTGCCTGGTCACCCCCTGCAGTCTGGACTCAGCCTGCCCAGCTGAAACTGAGGAAGCTGCCCTGGGCAGTGCTGGCTCTGTGAGCTTGCGCAGCGTAGACATGCCTGCTTCTGCTGCGCTGCCTGAACTGTTGTGAGGAGGGTCGTCTGCTGATGTTCGAATTGGCAGAGCTTGCGCCACTACATATCTGGCTAATGCTGCTGGTGAGGGGTAGTCAAACGTGGCCGTGGCCGACAGCTCTACATCAAAGGCACCCGCAAGCTCATTTCGCAGTTGAATAGCACCTGCACATCAAGCAAATAATGGTTACCAGGGTCCAAACTCTGGTTACACTCACAGACACACCGAGCAATCCCTTACCTAAAGAATCGATGCCAGCTTCCGCAAAAGGCTGATCGGGCGTTGCAGAAATACTAAGGTTGTTCAATGTGTTCATAATAACAGACAGCAATGCCTGCACTCGGTCTTCCATGCCCAAAGCCGTGGGGGCTGCGTGCTCCACAACTACGCTTGCCACCCGCCTGTTGCCTACTGCATGGCGCGCCCTACCAATGCGTCGAGCGCTGCTGTCAGACAGGACAGGTGCCGTGGCGTTGTTTCGGCTGGGCACTGAAGATTCAGCCCTTGTAGAAGATACGCTGCAGTTCAAGGGAGACAAACTGGCATTGAGCTGTGTGTCGCGAATCTCAAGGCTATGGCATGCAAAAAATTGCGAGGCCCTTTGCACGCAAGAACTGCACTGCATTTGTGTTGCCTGCTGCACCAACTGCAGCCCCCATAACAGCAGCACCCCACCCGTGTTCCAGCCACCCAGCAGCCATTACACACACATGCACACCGCCAACGCGTGTGGCCACCACCACACATACACCTGCCAATCTGTTCAACTTGCATGGCCCCGCAAGCTTGCAGCCCAAGCCCAATAATGACCTAGCTGCATCTGAACTCTCTGCATTCGACTGGACACCATACCTCTGGCGCTTGAACTCCTCGAATATTGGAGGCACAGCTGGCAAGTTGCGCATGATGTTGTCCCACAAGAAGATATTGCCGACAAACACTGCCTGCTGCCAGCTCCACACGTTGCTGGCGCTGGCTGCTTGGTGGAGCAGGCGAGCCATTGCATGAAGCCCTGCCGCTGGGTCCACTGCACGTAAAATGGTTAGGTGTAGGGCCGCGTGTATGTTCATGCTAGAGGGAATAGCAAGCAGCATGCCACACCCATACGCATGTCGGCACGCCCACCCCCTCCCTCATGGTCGATCAAGCATGCTGCGGTCTTACCTACGCCAAGGCCAAGACGCTCCATGCGTTCAATGAATCCTTTGCTACGCACAGCCATGCCGCCGCCACCCCAGTTGCCCCATTGCACAGCGAGCCCCAGCCCGCCCTGGCCCTGCAAATAGATTTCACAGTTGCACACCAAGCACGTGACTGTTGAGAGCAGACATGAGCGTTCACATAGCTTTGTGTCTTCCCTAAATGCCAGGTAGTGTTACCTTATAGGGTCGATGCACAGACAATCTGCGCCACCACAATCCTCACCTGTACAGCGTGCGTCCATGCATCCAATGCACCATTGGCTGCAGCATAGCTTGCCTGCCCTGCTGCCCCGCTGAAGGCAGCGAGAGACGAGAACAGCTGCACCGCCGTCAAGGGCATTGCGGAGGTGCCAGACAGCAGGTGACTTGCACCATAAACCTTGCCTGCAGCCGGGCATTACGGAGGGCATTGCGGAGGGAGATAGTCAGTTGATATGCAGACCATAAAGCACTGTCTTAGCTGTCAAAGTATGTCAACAGGAGTTGCCTTGTGTTTCGGCAGGCGAGCATGTGCACTCAGCATGCAAATCGCACCTGAGAACTCCGCCCTGATGCCAGCAATAGTGATGTTGGAAATCACCCTGCCGTCCAGCACAGCTCCGGCATGCATGAAGCCACGTAGTGGCCTGGCAGTCACACTGCGGCATGCAGCCATCATCCACAACGTCTCCTCTGCCGACGAAACATCTCCCTTAACACAGTGGATTTGGCTCGAGCTAGTACGCAACTGCAGGGGCAGTGACTCGCCACCTGCAAACCAAGTATTTAGATATGGTGGAATGCTCAGTGAGCTGCTACACTATACCGTGCAAACAGAGGGGTTACTCTCTGGCTGGAAACATGACACCTTACTTGTTCGTCCTGAGCGGCCCAGAAGGAAAAGCTCGGAACAAGCCAAGCAGCTGAGCCACGATGACACCAGAATGCCCAGAGCCCCCAGGCCACCAGTCACTACAACTGTGCCGCACAGGTAGTCTGCAGGCTCGGTGGTGGTGCCCAGTCCGACCTGTAGGGAGGGGGCAGAGACACACCTCGTTCGAGACAAGCTGGCAGCTTGCTTCGACATGGCAGAGGACATGGTGGCGATGCCGCAGGCCATAACCGCGCGGAGCATGCACAGACCTTGAGAGAGGCGTGTGGCTCGCGCACTACCAAACGTGGAGCTACCCAAGTGCCTGCCTGCAGCGTGCACCCATGCACGTCATGCCTAGGTGCATCCCGCGAGGATGCTGCCCAGTTGGACAAACTGCAGCAAGCAGAGCACGACATTGGAAGCAGCACCGGTTATCGTACTACAAAGCGGCATTGCTAGCATTGTGCTGTAACGGCTCGTGCCACACGCAAACTAACCTCAACTTGTCGCGCGCACAAGGGAGACCAACGTCTGTGCTGGACCATTTTACCATGCCAAACTCGTTTGCCGCAACACGCATCATGCTGAGCATGCTGAGCGAAACTGCACCAGAACTCGTGCAGGTGGGGTTTCCGGCGGCCGTTCGTGCAACTGGGTGCGCTGCTTGGGTCGACAGTTGCATCCCAGCACCCATGCCGGCCTGCACAGCAACTGTTTGCAGAAGTACTGCCTGTGCCGCACAGCTTGACAAGATGGCACTGGCAGCCTGTGCGGAGCTAGCAGATGTCAGGCTCCCAGGGGGCTGAGGCAACAGAAACTGTGCCACTGGCGCTTGGTCTTTATGGAAAGTATATGCTGGCTGCTGCTGCTGCAATGGAGCGGCGCTGAGCCTTGCTGCGTGAGGCATGTCGTGGCTGCATGCCACCTGCCAATCAGTCTCATACACAAGGCTGCTGCGATCAACATCAGCCGCCATGGCAGCTGGGCCACGGGCCGTGACGAGTCGGATGACCTTCCCAACCAAGTTGTCTACGTGTATGCAGCGACGTTCGCTGCTGTTGAAAAGCCAGTGCGAGGTATATACAGTTCCATCTGCTGCCATGGGGTAGCGCTCAGTGCATGTCCCACTGCACCCAAATCTTGGAACCTGCAAATGTATGCTGGCGGCGACAATCGATAGCATGCCACTGGTGGCAGCTGGACGTCTTTGCAGACGACTTTGCAGGTGTAAAGACATGCTAGCCGCAATCGACAGACTTACCTGATGGGTCACCACAAAGGCGGCCATGCCAGCCACCACCCGTGTCACATGCGCATCATCTTCCTTGCCAACATCAGCTGTTGCAGGGCCAAGCTGCAGCGCGCTGTCTGTAACAGCCGGGTGCGCCACCCAGCCGTTAGTGATGCCATGCACTGCCAGCTGATGGCTGACCTGTGCGTTGCAGCGAATGCCCCGTAGAGGCTCTACAGTGCCACCGGAGCAGGCTCTTCCTGCCAGCACTGAGTGTCGCAGAGTACCTTGCTGCAGATTGGGGGAGCTGTTGGAGTTTGCTGCGCCTGCGGTACTGCTGCTCGTCATGGTGACAACATTGTGCACTGCCACTCTGCGCATGAAGTTGCTTGCTATTGCTCGAAAGTGCAACTGCGGCAGCTTGGCGACACTGCTGGAGCTGCGCAGTTGAACATCGCCGCTGGCAACATTGATGTTGCAGTCCAGCACTGGGTTGGTGTCTGGAACCAGCGGTAAGGGCGCTGGAATAGTGCAGCCCGTCAGGCATAGAAGCAAGCTCGAAATGTCAGTTTGCAGCAGACTCTGACAACTGCATTCATCAGGGGGGGAAATCATAAAATCGTTGCAAGTGGGAAAGCAGCGGTTGAGTAAGCCTCCTGCCTATCTTGAAGTATGCATATATGCTGCCCTGGAGCGCGGCCAACTTTACCTACCTTGCATTACACATTTCCAACATGCCTGCCCCTGGTAAAATGCTCGTGCCCTGGACGATGTGGTCTAGGAGAAAGCCCAGGCTGCAGGCTGACAACGAGCATTGGAGCCTGCATGGAAGTCAACAAGCATGGGCATCGGCATGGGGCTTCATGTGCATTGCCACAAGTGCAACAACAAGTAAACATGTGCGCTTTCTAACCTCCCTCAGGCGCACCTAGTGCTTGCAGCTTTTAGATCGGTTTGGGAAGATGCCAGCATGTGGTAGTGTGCAGGCAAGGGCCAAAGGTGCCGGCGCCGCCAGAACATGCCTGCCCCTTTCTTGTGTACAGCAGGCAGTGCTGAGAACAGTGCATGAGCATTAACGCCGCTCATACCGAAAGAGCTGCACCCAGCGAGCGTGTCTGGATCTCTTTGCCAGGGCACAGTGCCCCTGGGCACCATAGGCACTGCGCTGTGGCGCCCACTGCGCCACTCGTCAAAGGCTGATGCCACATACGGATTCAGGGTGCGGCAATGCATGACAGGTGGTGCCGAGTCATGAAACTGCGTAACCATAGCAAGCAATGCACCGTGAGCGCCTGCCGCGCCCTCTGTATGGCCATAGCAAGCCTTGGCGGAGGCTGCAGCAAAAGAGGTGGGAATGTGTAAGATAGAGCATGCAGCCACCTGTTGAGGTGCGGTCCTTTATATTTTGTGAATGGCGCTTAAAGCATGCATGGCTCAACAATCTGCCATTGCTTACTTAGGATCACAGGGCGTGGCACTGGTGACACCAGAACCTGCCCCAATGCATTTACTTCAATGGGGTCACCCAAGGGCGTGCCGGTCCCGTGCACAGATACAAGCTGTACATGGCGTGGTAGAGCGCCAGCAGCTGCCAATGCTGTATGGACCAGCACTGTCTGTGCTGGGCCGTTAGGTGCTGTCAAGCTGCTGCTGCGCCCATCCTGGTTGTAAGCAGACCCTGCAAAGCACATGGTAACACTTGGCACGCTCAGAGCCACGGAGCACAATTACGATCCCCAAAGTGCATTAGTTCAGCGATGCATCAACTTGTGTTTCAGCAGATTGCGTTTTTACTAAATGAGCAAGTGCTTTGTCCAGCCCCTCTTTGGTGAATCATTAATCCCTCCACCTTGAAGCTTCAAAGTGGCGTTGGCAAGTGCGATCGTGCAGTTTCCTCACCAATCATTATGGCAAGCGGTTGCTGCCCACTGCCAGGCAAACGTGCAACGTAAACAATGCAAGCCTCTCCCCTGCCGTAGCCGTCCGCAGAAGCGTCAAATGTCTTGCTCCGGCCATTGCTGGATAGTGCGCCAAGCTGGGCAAGGCGAGCAGTTGTGCTGCCCAACATCATCAGATTGGTCCCAGCACTCACTGCACAGGCAAGAGATTGAGGCAAGACACTGGGACAGCACGGGAACAGCAGCCGAAGTCTATGGAAGACCTCACCTGGCAAGTCCGTGCCCACAAGAAGTTGTGACACCATGCCTGCATCACCCTTCCCGTCCCCATACACAACCGCCGAGGTGAAGGCACGGTGCGCATTGCTGGCTGAGCACACCTGATGCAGTGGTTTCGCCAGACATCAGGGCACAGTGGCCAAGGTGCATAGCAACCAACGATGAAGAACAGGCAGTGTCCATGCCAATACAAGGACCTACAGCACGGAGGCAGGATTAAGGTTGACAACAGTACTGATATCGGTAACTTGCGAGAAAACTAGCCAAACAGCAGTTCAGCGCCACCGCATGTAGTGGCCAGTAGAGGCCCAGAGCCACCCCCCACCCACCTTGGAAGCCAAATGTGTAGGATACCCTCCCTGCCAGGAACGTGAGGCCCGCCCCTGTCAAAGCAGCAACACCAGGCTTCAGCTGATACATCTCCTGCAGCACCAAGTATTCGCTCCAGACGCAGCCGACGTATACGCCTGTGGATGCTGGTGCTGTGCCAGACAGGGCAGGTGAGGCGTCCTGCCACGCACAAGCCAGCACACGAGGGGTGGTGAGAGGAGGATTGAAAGCAGTTGGAGGACATCCTGTGCGCAGCAGGCATCTCTACATGCAGCCCTGAGACCCGGAACACTCCGGGGTGACAAGATTGTGCAGCAAGCATGTTGGCAGTTCGTGTCAGCCTGAGTACGCACCCGCATTGCGTTGTATGCATTTTCAAGTAATTTCCGGCACTGCGGGTCAAGTCCCAAACCCTCCGCCCGTGATAGGCGAAACAATTGGTCGTCAAACAAAGAGATGCCGTCCATCCAAGCAGCAAAGCGAGTCTCGTTGTACTGCAAAGACAGGGGAGTAGGGAGCAACGCAGGTGTTTGAGCTAGCCGGCATCGGACTTTTTGGGGTCAAAGTGCAACCTTTCCCATCTCACCCACCCCATCCATAAAGATTGTGCAACAGTGCATGGCCCCCTCAATAGGCGCCCCCCTGAGATAAGCATTCACTCAACAACACCTGCATGCCCCTATCTGCAGCCGTTGCTTGCTCGAAATCCCAGCGCTCTAGTGGTACTGGGGCCGTGGAGTCTATGCCGGCATACATCCGCTGGGCAACCGCTGCAATGTAAAGGAAGGTATTTCAGATGGATTAGTTTGCGCAGCAGCCCAGGTGGGGCAAAAAGGCCATGCAGTGCGGCTGCAACACAACTTTGCGCTGCATATCCCTTGTCGTCGGTCTCACATGTGTCGCCACCACCTAAAGAGGCAGCCGATGCCGCCCACCCAAAAATTTCAGTCAGCGTGTGCGGCCCTGTTGGTCTACTGGTTGCCAAGGCTGCGGATTCAACGCCAACCTGCCATCCCTCTGTTTCCATGCAAGCTAAGACAAAAGTTGCGAGCGAGGCAGGGGTAGGGTAGTCATAAGTCACTGCAGCAGACAGCTGCACACCAAAGGCGGACTGCACAACATTGCGCAGCTCAATTGCACCTGCGCATGAAGCAGCGGGTGGCAGGGCACACGTTGTTGAGGACACTCATGGCCAGCAAGATAACATAGCAGTGCTGTTCAGCGAGGGACATGCACAGTCGCACCTATCGAGTTAAGGCCGGCCTCCATAAATGGCTGGTCTGGAGCCAAAGATCTCCCTATCAGCAAACTGGCACTCTCGATTAGCACAGCCAGCACTGATTGACTGGCAGGATCTTCATCTGCACTCGGACGATGTGCAAATGAGCCCACAGTGTGTGCTGCACCCTGCTGCATCCGCTGCACAATGTAGCCAGTCAAGGCGTGTATGGTAGGGTAGTCGAAAGTGAGGGTAGCGGCCAGCCCGCGGATGCCAAACCGTGTGCTGAGAAGATTCGTGAGCTCCATGGACCCTGGACAGGAGTAAAGTGAGCAAGCAGAGTGCATACCGATTGAGTGGCACGAGCGGGAACACCGGGCATTTGTGGCAGTGCAGGAAGCAGTTGCGACACCCAAGCAGCAGACAGCCTACCTGTGGAGTCCAAACCTGCCTCCATCAAGGGCTGGTCAGCTGGAACACCGCCCGCTCCAAGCAGCTCTTCCACTGTAGTGGACACCTGTGCAAAAACCACGTCGAAATCGACAGGTGTAGGCATGTTGGTCGCCCAGGGGCCAACCGGGGTGAGGGAAGGAAGTGTGCTGGGGGGCGCAAGTGTGCCAGGCACCAGGCTCTGCAATGCGGCAATGGCCTTGTAGCGGATGCCAGCACACGTAAGCAGCTGCTGCGTGGGCAAAGTCAGCCAGTTACTGCCAAGTTGCCGGCTATCAAAGGAAGCTGATGCCAGGTTAGCAGCACTCCTGTGCACAGCCTGAGGCGTCAGAGCAAAAGCATTTGTAGAGGCTGGCATCGGCGCGCTTGTTGCGTATGAATCACCCAATGCTGCCGGCAGCACAGATGCCAGCTGCAGTGACGCGTCTGCAATTGCTGGGTGGACGCAGTGGCCTGTGGCCTGCAAGTGCTCCGTGGAAACTGCCCCGACAGCTGCATTTGCGCCGTAAATGCCGCTGCCATTGGTGCCTAAGAGCTGGGAAGTCACAGTGCGGCTGTGGCACACCTCCACACTTTGTAAATCTGCTTCGTGGACTGCTGCTGCTGATGTGAGTGCTGCTTCTGCTACCGTTGAGGTCTGCAATTCAAGACGCGCTGCGTTTGCTGACAACAGCTTGCCAGGCACAAGCGTAACGCCAGGCACAACGTGTAGCTGTGCCTGCATGTGAGGGGCCGCAACTTGGCCGGTGCGGGTTGCCCTGCTGAAGACTGCCACTGCCCCACTGACTGAATTGATAGTGCACATCAGCACAGTATCCACAGCAGCGGAGTGCCAAAGCAGCTGCTGGAAGGATGCAGCTACAACAGACACTGCTTGCGACCTCTCCTGCAAGCACAGCAGCTGACCTGCTGCTAGAGCCAGCTCCAACCACAACGTGCTTGGTGCCACGGCCATGCCCAGCAAGCCATGGTCTAATAAGTAGGATAGCGCCGGCCGGTGCAGGCTGCACTGCACCTGCGCCTCCGGCGCAGCTCGAAGTGTAGCTCCTTGTTGTCTGTTGAACTGTTGTAGCAGGTGGTGGTTGGTGACTTGATACCAGAAGCGTGTGCGCTGCCAAACCCAGGTTTGTGGTGCCATGCACTGCACAGCCTGTGCCACACCCAGCACCGCGTGGGAGTTGGTGCCTTGAAAGGCAAATGAACTTGAGCTTCCACGCATGCTGTCACTGCAAGCCACCAGTACAGAACGGCGTGGTGGCACACACGTCAGCAGGCGACACGCGGCAGCTTGAAAGGTGTCAATAGCTAGTGCCAGGCAACCATCGTGCTATCAAGCACACGCACCTGTGGAGCAAGGACGACTGTTGCCGGCGAACCATCCACCCTATGCCAGGGCGCTGCGTCCCACCATATCCTTCAAAAACGCTGGCAGCATGTGGATTGATGGCGTGCAGATGTAAAGTGTCGTGCCTGCAGACACTCAAATTGATGCAACACACTTTCTTGAGGATGTGCAAATTTAGTAAACCCACACAGGTGCACCCGGACCCAGACAGCATACCTGCCCCTCTGCCCAAGGCGAAGAGTGAGCTGTGCAAGGCCCACAGCTCCGGCAGCAGGCTCGGTGTGCAGCAATCTGGTTTTGGCTGCCTGCAGCTCCAGCGGATGCTCGCGGCTCCCAGCCTGAATAAACAAATCAGTGTTCACAAAGGAGGCTCAATATTTGGTAACTGTGACCATGATACACACTGCCAGCAAGCAACAAGCTCTCAGCTGGATTGCCTGCCAGTGAACGTAGCATACTGTGCGTGCATCTGGCGTGAGAAGAATGAGCAGGATGTTTCTGTGCTCACCTGAAGCACTGAAAATGCAGCGCCGACCTCGATGGGGTCCCCTAGTGCGGTCCCTGTGCCGTGCATCTCCAGCACACCAACGGCAGGCGCTGGCACGCCACCCCTCTGCAGGGCTGCACGCATGACTGCCTGCTGGCTTGGACCGTTGGGGGCTGTCAGACTGCTGCTGCGCCCGTCCTGGTTCACAGCGGTGCCAAAGACAATGGCTGCGCTTGCTGCGCTTGGCACTGGGACACCCTCCAAAGCGGCTTCCAGCAGGTGAACCACGCATGCCTCGCCGCGCATGTACCCATCTGCAGCAGCATCAAGTGCCTTGCACCGGCCATCCACTGCCAGCATGCCCGCCTTGGCAAGCACCGCCGTCGTTTCAGCTCGGATGGTGAGATTGATGCCGGCCACAAGTGAGCGGGGGCAGCCGTTGTTCATGAAGGATGTGCACGCCAGGTGGGCACATACTAGGGAGGAGGAGCAGGCAGTATCGACGCTCACGCTTGGGCCCTGCATCAAGGTGCACGCAGTTGTGGAGTGCGGGGGGGGGAGATGGGCCTGGCACACAAAGCCGGGTTGGCACCCTTTTCGGGCCCCCGCCAAACTTGTGCGGTGCTTTCGCTGATGCTTGGCCTGCGGGGTTAGCTGTGGCAGCATGCGGCCTGGTTGGCAGCCTGCTTCCTGCCTACAATATGCTGCACGCACCTTAAGACCGAATGTGAATGAGATGCGGCCGCAAACCACGGAGAGGGAGCCACTTGTGGCTGTGTGCGCCGACATGCCGTGGTGCGCAGTGTTCAGGTAATACTCGGTATAGCTGATGCCTACGCTGACGCCCACGGCTTGCTTGACTGCGGCGTCCAGGTGGCCAGATGCTCCAAGCAAACTGGCACCAAGCGCCTCCCAGCAGCCCTCCAGCAGCAGGCGTTGCTGGGCGTCCATGGCGGCAGCCTGGATGGGGGATTGCAATGGGGGGCAAGAGTGCTTAGTGCTGCGCGCCTGCCACTGACACATCTTTGCCACTATGAGGGCTTTAGGGCGCCTTGATCTTGCACTGGCGAGCATGTCAGCATAGCCCTGGCGCGCACTTCCTGAGCGGAGACACCGAAAAATAGTTGGTCGAACAGCTCCGCATCTTCCACAAAGCTGCCAAACCGTTTGGGCAGTGCAGCCTCGCCTGCCCAACCCCGGTCCACATCCCAGCGGTTTGGTGGCACCTGCGGCAGCAAGCGTGTTCGGCCGCAATAGGTCAGGGCGTGGTGCACCTGAGACAGGCAATGGACCACCGCCATGTTTGCGGTGGCCGTCAGCCCTGGCTGGGGTACTTACTAGTGCCAGCGGCGAGGTTTGCTGCCAACCACTCACCGGGCTACAGCCGTCTCCACTGGGCCCCAGAGTTGGGGCCCTCCACACAGTGGCAGTGAGCAGGGGAACGACCGGGGGCGCGGATGTCAATACAAGGGCACGAGGTACCTCGTCCTACAGACAGGCAGCGGGAGCGGCGGTGGCGGCGGGGGCGGGAGGACTGTCAACCGAATGCTAGCGTTCACCCGCTCGGCACTTTGCATTCCGGGTCCCAGTTTGGCCAAAGCGAGAAGCGGAACAGCCGCGGCACAATGAAGTTGACCATGACGCAGGAAGGAGCAGCCCCCGTCCGCCCAGACGCACTCGTTGATTCCCTGCTCTTGGAACACACACCTCGCTTTCCGAGCCGCTGTCAAGGAGGTTTAGGTCGTCATCATCCAGCCCCGCCGAGAGGTGGAAGCCGGTCGGCTGACGTCCCATGGCCTACTAGTAGAGCAGGATAAAACGGTGACAAGAAGCCGAGTGTTCCTAAACTCGGGTAGGTAAAAAGAAAGCCTCCGGGTGCCACCCTTCCATGACGATTGACTGGGCTTCCTGTGTAGGCTGCCAGGGCCCAGGGGCCAGGGGACTTTGAGCAGGCAAAGAGTTTGCGGACAACTTGTGTGCCGTGATACAACTTCTGTTGCCAACGTTGGCGGTTAATAGTGCGCTTGCGCCCGGTAGCACAAACTGCAGAATTTATGATCTCAGGGTTCGAGCCTCTGTGGCCTATCAGAGATAGCATGGGCATGTTTCGGCAGCACGGCACAACACGCTGCGTAGCCAACGGCAGTCCGCCGACGGCACAAACACATGATGCGGCGCGCCTTGGGACGAACCTGTGCCACATCAGTGATCAACAGCAGGCAGCCATTGTGCTGCCTGGATGCTGCTTGCAAACATATGAAGTTGGTGGGCGAACCAGCCTTGGTGCACCGGCCGTTACACGGTGGCAACGGCCGCAGCGGCGGCAGTGGCGGCACTGCCGCCTGGGCCAGCTGCTGCCTGGCTGTATTGGCGTCATCCAAGGCGATACACTTCCACGGCCCATAATATGTATTCTGCGCACCCAGAGGCGCACGGAGCGAGCGCCGTGGGCCTAGTGCCGCACTTCCACTAGTGCCGCACTGCCACCAAGCCAGGCGCACCGCTCACTTTTCGGGCCGCAATTTCATGCATGCCCGCACCAAGCACAGGTCGCGCCGCGATTGATTTCCTTTTGATACAAGCTTTAAAATGGTTTTTTTAGAGCGGTGTTTGTGGCCTCAGGAACTCAGCGCCGAAATTCTAAGCAATTCCGTGGTTCGTTTGTATTGGGGGGAAGCCACCCGGCGCGCCATGGTCATGGCGGAGCCTTTATGATGATTCGGGGCAGGTTGGGAGAGGCCATCCACGTGGATGCGTGGATGCGTGGATGCATACTTCAGTGGTGTGAAACAAACCCTTTCCACTCACACCAACTTTACTCCACTCACACCAACTCCGCTACGGCGCGCGTAACGGCCCGCCGGCGCTCTAAACTAACATGTTATACTGCTAGTACCCTAAATCCCGCGGGACAGCCTAAACGAGCGCCCCGTCCGCGCGATGTTGCGTAGACATGCCCTAACCGGCGGCCTGCGGCCGCCGCGCAGAAACCCTAAAGCCCTACAACCCATCATAAGTACCCTAAAACCCAACATCCCGCGAAATGAGCTACACAGCGGTCCCGGGAGCTACCCGCGAGTGCCACGTCGGCTCGGTGCGAACAACAACACCTCTGGCGTGCCTCCGCAGCCCCGGGAGTCGCGGAAAAGTGATACATGCAAGCGAGGGCAGGCATGCAAGGAGGAAGCAACCATTCTTTCTGTATGTGACGGGCCTTTCTAAGTTACGCTGTGAGCGGCCAGTGCAAGGCGCCTTGTGCCAGTGCCAGTGCCAGTGCCAGTGCAAGGCGGTTTTTATTTTTCCAGCTACCATATACAGCGAGGTGCATTCAGCAAGTGGCGCCAACTCCGCCCGGTCCGCTGTGCTCCTGCGGGTTGTCTGAACCCGTCAAAACCCTAGAAAAAAAGCGGAACAATTTCCGGAGGCTCCTGTTTGCAGCCCGCTTGTCCGCTGGGCGGCGGGCCGCCCCCACAAGATAGCTCTATATGGGAACAAAATTTGCTGTTGGGACTGGGGTCGATCCGGCGTGTGTGCAGAGCGTGCGCCCTTCGTCGCACCTCGTCGCACCTCGTCGCAGTGACACGTCGGACACGTGGCGTGCGCGCCTGCTTTGGCTGCTGTGTTCTTGGCACTGCGATTCGCTCAGCAGGTGTATCGCTTTTGGGTGCAATTTGCAGCATAAAATTCTGGGCGCACAAGCTGGCACCAGGTGGTCCCTCCTAACCGCAGGTTTACCATTAGAACTAATGGTGGCACTCACAAGTATGCCAGTGGCCTCATGCCCCCCTTTGCCTACGCGCGCCCTTCGGAGGAGCTTGTATTGAAAATTGCCCGGGGGCCGCCCCGCCTGCCTGCGTTTTATTTCCGCAGTTCAGGACCCACAGCATGTCAGGCTGCTACGCTTTGGTATTTCAGTTTGAGATGATGGGGGGAGGCCTTGGGGGCACCAGAGAGTATATATGAAGAGGAAGGTGATAAAAAGTCGTCAGGAATAGGATGATAAATGGATTTGGGAGGTTGGGGCGCCTCCCAAACAAAAAAACAGGCGCCTCTTCCCCCCCCCCCACACACAAGAAAGGTTGGGGCGCTTGCTGACATGCCCCGCCGCCAGCACCCCACTGTATTATGCCTCGCTGCCAGCAGCGCTCCTGCCGCTGAAAGGCTGCATCATGCTTCAGTGCTATTTGTTCCTTTAATCATGTAAGCTGCTGCTTTTGTAGCAGCGGATGCCCGCTGCTACAAATTCAGGAATGAACCCAAGGTACTGTTGCACTCCCTTGGCTAACAGCTGGCACAGCGGCAGCATCATGGTGGTTACACGTGCCAATTCATAGTCATGCTCGGACCTGGAACTGTTCTTCTAGTTGGGTATGAGTCAAGGAAGATGCATGCGTGGGTTTCAGATGGGCTGGCAGGGCTGGCCAGCCCGTTAGCATGCCCTTTTGGCGGGGTAAAACCAGTTTTGTTCTCCTGTTCATGAGGACACCTTTCGCTTTTTGCCAAAAATTGGGGGGGGGGGGCATGCCCGCGCGATTTGACGGATGCTTAGGAGGAACACGGCAGAGGTGTTGGCGTTCAGCAACATGGTGCGACGGCTGGCTGGCCCCCCTTTCATCTGATGGGCCCCTCTTTCAGCCCCTCAGTCAAGCATTCCACCAGCTGCTTCCTTCTCTGCGCTGTGAGCGCGCGGGCCGCAACCGCTGCCGGTGCAGCCGGCTGCCAAACATMGCTGCCTCCTGCCGCAGCCGCCTCACGCAGCGCCGCCATCCCGCCAAACTGCTCCACCACCTCCTGCAGTAGCCTCTGCCCTACTGTGTTACCGCTGCAGCTGCTGATGCCCAGGGTGTTTCCTGCCGGCAGACCAGGTGGGCTTGGTTGTGCTGCCGGTGTATCCTCACCCTGCTGCGCCGGCTTTATGGCTGCCTCAYTTGCCGCGTGCTGGTGGCCTTCTGCTGCTGCTGCTGCTGCTGTGCTGCTGCTGCCCGGCAGTGGCAGCGCCTCTTGCAGCAGCGCATTGCGCCAGTGATAACGCGCTAGCGCATCGGAGGCCTGCAGGACGTGCGGAA
Source organism: Chlorella sp. ArM0029B (assembly GCA_002896455.3). Classification (NCBI taxonomy): domain Eukaryota; kingdom Viridiplantae; phylum Chlorophyta; class Trebouxiophyceae; order Chlorellales; family Chlorellaceae; genus Chlorella; species Chlorella sp. ArM0029B. The sequence continues at coordinate 690,428 of JTEE01000132.1, forward strand.
CACAGCATGCACAGGGGGCAAGGTTTGTGCACAGGGGGCAGGGCACCCGCGTCGCAGCAGGGGGCGCTGCGACGCCCACTGGGTCACTGGCTTCACTGTGACCCACTGTCACAGTGAAGTACACACTGTGTCCGGGTGTACACTGGGTACACTGGGTACTGCGTCCGGGTRGAGAACATAGCAAAGCTGAACATTGATGCAGAGCTCAGCTGCCGGCAGCGCTGCCCTGTTTGAGCTCTCTCTGATGGCCTGCTGAGCTCATCATCAACTACAGCCCTTGGCTTGCCTGGAGCTGGCAGATGGACGCATTGTACCGTGCCACACCGCACCGCCTCAAGGCCGCCTCAGCCTCCTGGTTTCGAGCCGTCTGATGCTGCTGCTGATGTTGTGCTGGCATCTTCAGGGTGGAAGGCCGGCCAGTCGAGCGGAGGAAATGTGTGGGTGTGGCCGTCCCTGCACAATGGCGGCAAGAGCACAGGGTGGCGGCTGGCCAGGCGCACGAGCGGCCTCGTATGATCGGGGGCGAGAAAGGTGCTTATAGTTCGCGCACGATATGCTGCTTTGCGAAACGGGGGAAGCAGAGCCGCAGCACAAACCGCTTAGTGTTTGCCGCGCCTTTGGGTACAGTAAAAACAGGACAGGGCTAGACAGGACACACACTTGGCGGAGATGCGCCGAAGAAAAGAAGAAGAAGACATGACACACAGCGGGTGACTTTGGGGGAGATGCGCCGGCGGCAGGAAAGCCTGCCGCCGATCCCTCCCCTCCAGGCCACAACCGCCCTACCGTGGGTCTGGAGGGTTAGCCCCCTGTAGTTTATAAAGTTTCTTGCGTGCGTTCCTGAACATTGTCGTGTACCTGACGGCATGATTCGCCACCTTGCGCACTGCCTTCGCTGCGCTCGGGTCAGGAACTCCACACTGCCGCAGCGCTTCTCCCGCCGCTCCTGCCACCAGTCCCGAGTGCGAAACAATCACAGGGTAGTAGAACACCTGCCATTCCTGCGCCACCAAGTATGTCAGCCAATCTTTGTGCTGATCTATCTTGCCAATCCTGGGTGGTCTGGGCGGGTCTGAGGATCCGATAAGTGCACTCTCCAAATACCCATCCGCTGCATGGCCAATCTCAATGCATATAATCGTGCGCTCGTAGTGGTCGGGAGGCGAGAGGACCACGAACCACTAGCCCACCACGTCAGCTAGAGCTACCCTCGTCGCTGCCAGCACCCAGTACATGTTCACCCAGGGGTTTAGGGCATGGTTTAGGGTCTGTCCTGCGCACTGAGTACGCTCAATGGCACCACCATGGAATGCTGGTTGTCAGAGCAGGGTTGCTGCAGGTTTTTTTATGTGCTCCTGGCAGCAGCACCCACCTCCGGGCGCTTGCTGGCACCCACCGTTGGGAAAACTGCAGATGAACGTGTGCTGCACTTGCCATTGACGTAACGGTAAGGCTTCCGCTTACAGGAACCTCAAAAAGTACAGATACAGAGACGGTGTTCTCAAGCTGGTCATTTTTTAGCAGGGCACGATGGAAAGAAGAGGCCAGGTTGCAGATGGTGCTGGAGCGGGGAAAAGGCAGTGAGTAGTCCAATAGTGCAAGCAGTGCTTCAATGTACAGGGTTACGGTCATTTTTTCTCAATCTCATACAGGTCGAACAGCCTCTCACATCTCAAGGCCCATCAGCTGACGCGCGCCAGCCGAGGACGCAGCAACTATGTTATTGTTCTGGGCAGCATCGTTGTTCTGCCGTGGCGAGAGCTGCGCCCTGAGGTCCACGGGCGAGCCAAAGGATGGCGAAAGAATGTGGAAGAGCCCTGCGGGTGGGCAGTGAGCAGGTTGGCAAGCGGGTCACTGTGCAGATTGACTGGGGAGCACGACGGCACGCGCGTAGAGGAGAGAGAAAGGCAGTTTGCGATCGGGCAGACAACAGCCCCGGCGCGCACACGTGGAGAATTAACGCAGAGCGCAGCACAACAGGCAGCACAGCACCACACGCGCCGGACCCACCAATTCCGCTCAACGCATCGCATGCTTACCGGTGGGGTTGTCGGTGTGCACCCAGTGCCCTGCATTGGGCAGCTCGTGCACAGCGTGGCCCAGCGCACAGATGCGCGCCTCGTCAGAGCCACCCCAGCGGAATGTGCTGCGCTCTGCCTTGACAAAGGAAATCGACACACCATCTGCCGGCGCCGCCAGCAGGGGCCACAGGTCCGCCGTCTCATACGACCTGCAGCGGCAGCATGACAGCACAGCGCAGGGCCTTGAGTGCGTGCATCCTGCAGCGTGGCCCAGCGGGCAGGGCAGCCAGCGCCATCGTGCAGTGTTGGCACAACATTGGTGCGCTTCCTCCCGCTTACACAGAACCCTGGCACACCCTAGCACTCGCTGCTCCCGCCCCACTCCACCCGCTGCGCCCTACGCTCACCGGAACATTTGCGCGATGCCCGAGAGGTCAAAGCCCCACGTCAGGCCGCCACCCACCGCAGGCGTCAGATTGGTTGATGCCCATGCGGACACCTGGCGTGAGAAGCCAGTGCCCTCTAGGTGGCTGATCAGCCACTGCCGGTTGGGCACCGGCAGTGGCACGTGCTGCAGCGTGGAGATGAGGTCGGCGGGGCGGTCGGCGCCTCCCATGTCGCCGCTGCGCACCTCGCCTGGCAGCGCATCCAGCACCCACACCTGCAGTGCAGTAGGAGGAGAGCTGTGCTGTTGGGTGCTGCTACACACGGCGCCGGGCTGCGCGCCTGACGCAGGCCAGAGCATACTGCGCAGACAAGCTGAATGCGGCAGAAAGCATGGCGCCTGCAACCAGCTGGCAAGCAGCCGGTTGCAAGCAAGGGCAGCTGTCAGGCAGGTGCCCCAGAGCCCGCGCACCTGCACAGGGCGAGGCACACGGTGCGCCGCCGCCGACCAGTTTTGGGTCATCTGCAGCACCACCTTGCCGCCAAAGCTGTGCCCGATAAGCATCTCGGGAAAGAGCTTAAGCGCGGACAGCAGCTTGATGACGTCGTTGGCGGCGGACTCCAGGCAGTGGGGACCTTGCAGCACTGGCGACAGTGCCGCCGACTCCCCATGGCAGCGCAGGTCAGCCACCACCACCTGGACAGGCAGGCGGGGGTGCAAGGCGGGGTAGAGGCATCAGCACCATGTACTGGCACGCACCGTCTTGGCGTGCTGCCCATAGCTGACATTCTTGCAGCCCGTTTTTATGCTCGAATGGCAAACTGGCAGCTGGTACTGACAGGCGCACACACACTGGCACCTCGACGCGCCCACTGCCAGCAGCCAGCCTCCAAAAGGCTCACCTGCCAGTGTGGGAAGCCCTCCACCAGTCGGCGCGCAAAGGAAAGCATGTTTTGTCGCTTGCCCAGAATGCCGTGCACCAGCACCGCCTGAAGGGGAGAAATGCGGGGGGACCAGCATGAGGGTGCAGTGGTGTGGTGGCATTCTGGCGGCGGCGTGCTGGCAAGCTTGCGTTTGCAGCGGCTTGCTGGCAAGAAGTGGCAGGCAGGCGCATCTCCAATCTGTCGCAAGAGAGGTTACTCACGGTCGGCGGCGCCTTCCCGTCCATGCTGCTATACCGTACCAAAGCTCCCTTGACAATCTCGTGCGCCTGCGCACACAGGAGTTGACGGGAGTACGGTTACTGTGGCAGGCACGACAGCACTGAACCAAGGGCACACCCTGGGCCGAAGGGTTGCAGGCTTTATTTGAATTGCAAATGCATTATCCAAATGATGTTCTGATTCAAGCACACACACACTCCCTTGCACCCACAACAGAAACAAGAGGTTTGGGCGGCTGGGCTCACAAGCAGTGGCGTCGGCTCCGCAGGCGCTGCTGCCCTGCCGGAGTGGGATGGCACCGCCGCGCCCGCCAGCGAGAGCTGATGAGGGTCTGCCACTATCACGGCAGCCTGGGCGTGAGCGCGTGGCCCATAGCTAGCGGCAGCGACTGGCCGTCCCACTGGGGACCGGCGCGTGGGCGCCGCGTGCGCTTGCAGGGCCGGCAGAGTCCGGGAACCAGCTTGTTGATCGGTGCTGTGCAGCCGAAGGCAGGGCATTCTGAGCAAGATCCCTCTGACCGCAATTCTAGGGGAGCTCCGGGTGCGAGAGCGGAGGCGCCGGGTGCAGACAGATAACACGGCGTGGTTATTGACGCGCGAACGACACAGGCAGGCGGCCGCCCCACGTTCATTGAACCCTCCCCTTCATCAACCCGCCGCCACCTCAGCATTGAGCCGCAGAATGGATTGCTATTCGAGGTTGAATGAAGCCGCGTGTACCCTTCTTGATTTCAGTGGCATTGAAATGGGGCGACAGTGCACCTGATTAATAATAAGGGCCCTGCCTTACCCGCCGCCCTCTGCTAGCTGCGGCGCTACTGCGCCCGCCACCAGGCAGGTTTTGGCATTCACAACAACTTCCAGGCACAATGCTGCCCTGTTGCAAGCTACATGTGCCAACGTCGCCAGTGTACCCAACACCCACATCTCTGCAACTCCCGCAAGGGTGCAACTCCAGTGACTAAAGTTGTCAGAATGTATGTTTTAAACATTGCGTGCCATTTGAGTGTGTTGACAATAGCACTGGGCTCAGCAAAACAGGGCGGGAACCACAGAAGACGGGAAGGACAAGGGCAAGTCAGACACAGGCTGGGCACATAGGCCAGCCCGAGCCTCCCCCAAAGGGCCCCTTTTTACAAAACATACAAAGGGCGCCACATGAAGGGCTGACACAGGGTTGCAGGGAAGGGCTCGTAAGGGGCCCCTCACATGGGGCTGGACGACTCGGCAGTGGCAGCTGGTGCTGCTGGGTGGCCCGTCTGCCCAGCGCCGGCCTGGCTGTCTGAGCCTTGCAGCAGCTCCAAGAAGCTCAGGCAACCTCCATGGGGTGCCAGGTGGGTGGGCTCCTCTGCACTAGAGGGCAGGCGAAAGGCTGTGAGAGCGTGAGGCTAGACCACACTGCCTGGCTCACAGCGCCTCGCTTCAAGAACCAGCCTATGGATTTAAGGGCAAAATCGGGTGCCTGTATAGAGGGCTAGCTAGCAGCAAGAGCAGCACAGCGGGGGCCAGGGCAGAAACCCTCACCAAGCATGTGCAGCAGAGCCTGATCCTCCTCGGCTGCCGCCTGCTCCCGCGCCTGCTTGTCTGTGGGTGCGGTGCTGGGGTCTGCCATGGCTGGGTTTGCTGACCGGTAGCTGCGCTCCCGCTTGTGAGACGGCCGCTGCGGCAGGCCGCCATCGGGTGGACTGGCTGCGACGTGAAAGTGAACAGCAGGAGCAGAGGCGGTGGGCTGCGCGTGGTTGGGCTGCGCGGCAACCAACACCGAAAGACGCTGCTGAGCAGGCCGAGTCGGGTGCATGCTGCTGGCCGCTGATGCTGCGGTCTGCGGGACGTGCAGCACACCTGCGATCGGCGCCAGAATGGGCTGTGCAGCCGTGCTCTGCACAGGCAGGGACGCTACCGCTGCCGCTGCCGCGTCGCTGCCCAAGCTGCCACTGCCCTGCGCTGCTGCTGCGAGCAGGGAGCGCTGCTGTTCCGCAGCCACTGCCACCAGCTGCTGCGTCGTGGCAATGTCTGTGAGCAGCCTGACAGACTGCTGCCCTGCTCCATCCAGCACGTGTTGGGATGGCGGCGAGCCAAACAGCTGCTGCGCTGCCTGATGCTGTTGCGCCTGCTGGTGCTGCTGGAGGATGGCGTGGGCTGGCGCTTGGGCGACGACCGCCGGCGCCTGCATCTGCCCGTGGCCGCTCAGCTGCTGTGCAGCCACAAGTGCAGCCGCAGCCGCGGTGGCTGCAGGGCTGGAGGAGGTAGGTGGTGTGTGTGCATGTATAGGAGGAAGGGGAGGAGACAAGCAGTTGGATCCGGACACCAGCACGACGCTCTGAGGGGGCGGCTGCAGCTGCACCACTTGGGGCGGCGCGGCGGGTGCCTGCATCTGCTGCTGCTGCTGGTGCAAAAGCCTTTGCATTGCCGCCTGCTGGTGCTGCTGCAAGCTTTGCTGCTGCTGGTGCTGCTGCTGCTGCTGGAAGTGTTGCTGCAGCTGCTGGAGGCTTTGCAGCTGCTGCACCTCCTGCTGGTGCTGCTGGGGCATGCCAGGCGCGGCAGCCATGGCCGCCACGCCTGGCTGCTGAACGGGGTTGAGGACGGGGAGAGGCGCCACAAGCGGCGCCTGCGCCTGAAGCGACCGTTGCGCTTCAGCAGCCACGGCCACTGTCTGCTGGTGGTGCACAAGCGCAGCCGTGTGCTGCTGCTGCTGTTGCTGTTGCTGCACAAGCGCTTGCTGCTGCTGCACGCGTGCTTGCTGCTGCTGCTGCTGGTGCTGCTGCACGCGTGCTTGCTGGTGCTGCTGCTGGTGCTGCTGCTGCATGCGTGCCTGCTGCTGCTGCTGTTGCTGCATGCGTGCTTGGTGCTGCTGCTGCTGTTGCTGCACGCGCGCTTGATGCTGCTGCGGTGCCGACGTATGCATCACACTCTGCAATGGCAGCAGCTGCGGAGCCAGAGGCTGCTGCTGCTGCAGCTGCATTGACTGAATCTGTTGCTGCTGCTGCACTGCCTGTTGGCTGGCTGGGCGCGATAGCGCATGCTGCATAATGCCAGCTGCTGTGTCAGCTGCCATTGGTGCGCCTGGCTGCAGTGCCTGGCTGCCATTCTTCAACGGCTCCAGGCCAAAGCCGTTCTCCTCAGGGGCCCTGCATGTGCAGGGATGATTGCGCCGCTGAAGCAGGCAAGGGCTAGCTTTGTGGGCTCATGCACACGCACGCATCAACTCACCGAGAGCAAGCGCCCCGGGCAGTCGGCCCCTCTTCAGAACTGAGCTCACCCAGCAAAGGAAAGCTGGGCGAACAGAGGAGCTCACCCAAGTGTGTGCAGCAGTTCAGACAGCATGGCTCCATCTGCCGTAAGGTTCTGCAGCGGTGACTCTGTGGCTTCCATGTGCCCTGCACCAGGCAGGAAGCGGGGCAGGCAAGGGTGGGGCGCTCAGCGGCATTTGAGGGCAGGACAAAACACCAGAGCGGAGGCAGGGGGCCTTGACATGCATACGCAACAGCAATTTGACCCCACCTGAGCCCCAGTCCTGGACCAGATCAGCCCATTCTCCCGAGTCATGCTGCTGGTGGGGGTTCATGGCGCCTGCAACTCTCGGCTAGCAGGCACCGCTCGGTGCAGCTGCACGCCGTCCCCCCTCGTGACGCCTTGCAGGCGCTCTCGCTCGAACTTGGTTAGGCGGGTAACGCAGTGCAGGAGCGTAGCATGGCAAGGGCTGGGGAGTTCTCCACGCTCCGGTGTCGGCAGGGAAGAATGCGCTTGCTGCTGCTGGTGCGTGTGTGTGTGTGTGTGTGTGTGTGTGTGTGTGTGTGTGTGTGTGTGTGTGNGTGTGTGTGTGTGTGTGTGTGTGTGTGTGTGTGTGTGTGTGTGTGTGTGTGTGCGTGTGGAGGCGGTTGCGGCTGGCAGGACGAAAGGAGAGAGTGTGAAGGAGGCACTTTTCGCTCATGAGCGGAAGAAACCCGAGGTGGCACCAAACCCCACTCAAACCCCGGTCGAGCTACATCGGCAGCATCGGCCCAGCCCCTGCTTCCACTGCTGGCGCCACCACCACCCTGTGGGAGCATCACCACTTTCACCGCACCACCTTCACTCACCACCGGGGCGCAGCTATAGTCGGTAGCCCCCTACTCGTCTTTGGTTGACCGAATCCAGGATGGCGGTCGGCACTAGCGTCCAGTGCAGGGGCAGCCCTGCCGGGGCGGCGGCCAGCCGGCGGCAGCAGCGCATGCCCCGGCGGGCGGCGGCGCCCGTCGCGGTGCTCACACCGCTTGCAGGCGGTCCTGCGGCATCTGCGGAGAGTGCAACGTCTGTTATGAAGAAGCTGCGGCTCATCACGGGCGAGTGGCCTGCACTCGGCGCGCCCTGCGCTCCCCCGCGCCACTCTGCGCTGTGCTCCGCTTTGGCCCTGTTGGGTCCCTCGCATTACGCTGCAGTAACAGCAACGCTAGAATTGGGTCCCACTGCCCGCCCGCTTGCAACTACCACATGCATGCTGCATGCCTTTTTAGCAAACTGCCTCAGCCACGAGGCTGTCCTTCACTCCCAACGGCAATGTGCACCTCTCGACGTTAACACACCTGCCTGCCCCAAACACACCTATTTGTGCAGCCATCAAGACGCCTTATTTGCCCAACGGCAAGTTTGACTTGGAAGCGTACGATGCAATGGTGGAGAACCAAATTCAGGTGTGTGTGGGGCTGCCATATTTTTCCTCAGTCAGTCTGCTGTGTGCATTCGCATGACAGTTCAGAGCCCCTTGAATGGCCGGGTTGGTATTTGAGCACCAAATGCACAAGGTAGTGGGGCTGCCACCCCAAGCTTGTTGGGCTTCTCATTGTGGCATGGCATGGCAAGGGCACAGCATAAGTGCCACGGGGAAAGAGTCCTGCTGTTTCGGTCTGGGAAGACTCCTCCTGTAGCAGTCACAAGCACCATCTATCTGCAGCAGTTGCGTCGGGGTGCCATCTGAGGTCCTCTGGGCTAAGTCTGCACCTGTCGGGAACCGCCTGCCCGCTCTCCATGCACCTCAGAATGGCGTGGAGGGCCTCATCGTGGGCGGCACCACGGGCGAGGGGCAGCTGATGTCCTGGGATGAGCACATCATGCTCATTGCACACACAGGTTGGTGATGATGCACCTGTGTGCTTTGCTGTGCGCGTCCAACAGCTGACCTCATGGCTTGCCGGCGAAAGGTGGTTCCTGCCGGCCTGCATGGCCAGTCAGGCCCGCCACAACGCGCCCCTTCTGCTTCTTGTTCCGATGCTTTCGTCTCTCCTCGGGGGCGTGCTTCACCTCGCTGTCCTCGCCTGTCTGTCACTGCCTCTCCTCTCCTCCATGCCTGGCGCTGCAGTGAACCAGTTTGGGCGGCAGATCAAGGTGGTTGGAAACACCGGCAGCAACAGCACGCGAGAGGCGTTGCATGCAACGGAGCAGGTGCGCAGTGAGGGCCGTGGGTGTGTGGCACAGCGACCCGGGCAGCAAGGGATGTGGGTCGCTCGGAAGCAGTTGGAGGAGACAAGTAGCTTGTCTGAAACCAAGAGACACGACGCTCACTTGCCTACATGAGCCTGCCCACGTGCCGCTGAGCAGCGTCACCTGCACATTCCACCTGCGCCAGCACTGTTCTGATGCGGCTCCCCTTTTCCTCTGCAGGGTTTTGTGGTGGGCATGGATGCAGCGCTGCAGATTAACCCGTACTATGGCAAGACCTCCATGACGGGAGTGAAGGAGCACTTCAAGTGAGCATTGGGCCGCCTGGGCAGGAAGCAGACCCGCAAAGAGCTGCCCGCACGAGTTTTGCCTTCAAGGCTGTTCTAGCTCTAGTCTTGCGTGTACTGACCTTGATTGTGTTTTTTGGCTCTTGATTGTGCGCAGGGCAGTGCTGGCTGAGGGGCCGGCCATCATCTACAATGTGCCCGGACGGACAGGTCAGTGTGCCCCCCTTGCCGTGACGAGCAGCGTGCCAAGCACCGATCGTGTTGGCTTTAGCAGAGTCAGTGAAATTTCCACTCATACCTCCCCTTGTGCTGCACGCACATTTTCGTTGATTCACACAGCCAGTTTGTGTTTATAGGCCATGTTTTATTTCTTCAGGGCCTTGTGGTGCATGCCTCGTCAACCTCTCTAACTTTGGTTCGTCCTGATGTTGAATCCTCTTTCAGGGGATGTGAACAGCTGTAACGACTACACTAGTCAGTGCAGACTTCCTTCCATATGGCTCGCATGATGGCGCAACGCCGCAGCTGTTGCCCTGCTTCCTTATGTGCCCTTCTTTTGCAAATGTAATTGCTCCCCCGCTGCCTGCCTGCTTGCCTGCCTGGTGTGCCTGGTGTGCAGGCCAGGACATCCCCGATGACGTCATCTTGACCTTTGCGGGCCACGAGAACTTCCTGGGCGTGAAGGAGTGCACTGGTGAGGGGGGCAGACAAACCAAGTTTCGGGGGGGAACGACCCACTCCGTGCAGCTGTTGTGGCATGGAGCGGCTGATTGAGGGTGGCAGAGGGACATCAATGTCACAGCCAAACTGAAGGAGCTTGTGGGCACCCCTTCCCGCGTGCCAGGCAACCCCCGGATCGAGAGCTATCACCAGCAGGGTGTGCTGTGCTGGACCGGCAATGACGACGAGGCACACGAGGGCCGGCATCAGCACCACTCGCAGGTGCGCTATTGCAGCGCTCGCTTGTTTTTATCTCTGGCGGGCTTCTCCTTCCAAATCTGACAGTTGCAAATACACGAGGAGAGCATGACTGTGAAGACAAGAGCCCGTCCAGTCGAGCTGGGAAGCATCACCCCTGGTGCTTGCTGATGCTGTGACTGTCGCGGGCCCAAGCGTGCACTCCTTGCCCAGCCTTGTGCGCCTGGGTGGCACAAACTCCTTGGCCTGCACTGTGCCTGCATCGTGTGCCGTGCGCCCTAACCAGCAGCTTGCCATCAGCATCTTGCAACCTGCCGCTCGTAGTCCGTACTGCACTTTGCCCCTTGCCTCGTCCCCCAAACTGCACCGTACTCTTGACCGTGCAGGGCGTCATCAGCGTCACAAGCAACGTCATCCCCGGCCTCTTCTCCAAGCTCATGACGCAGGCGAGCTTCAAACATTGTTCAATCCGGATCGTCTAGATTTGGTCCGTTTGATTTATGCCGTTGGTTCTTGACAGTTCAAGCACTGGGCAGACCGCACAGCGTGCGGACATCCCCTGCATCGACCAACGGGTAGCCTCGGGTTGCCCTGGGCTGCAGTTGCACTTCCAGGTGCTAAGCTTTGCTGGCACAGCACAGGCCATTAACAGTCATAAATCCACAGGCCCGGGACAGCCCTTCCTGCGTTGTGCACGCCTGCAGCAAGACATCAATCAACCCTCCACCCCCCCCCCCATCCGCGCCCCCCGCAGCAGCCCTTTTCAAGGCAAAGAAATAACACCTGGTTTGAGACAGTTCATTTCCCTGATGCCTGCAGCAAGACGATGAGCTGGCAGCCAGCCTGGACGAGCTGATCTCCTGGCTTTTCTGCGAGCCCAACCCAATCCCCCTGTGAGCAGCCTGTGCCGGCAGCGTGCCGCCCTGTTCCATGCACGAGGCGTGCCTTAAGCACAGGGTGGCTCAAGGATGGGCACGGCAGCGGTGGCCGAGGAGTGCCGTGGTGCTGCCTGTGCAGCGCGGCGCGTACATTCGCATTGCCCCTGTCTCACAGCATCACCGTGCGCTGGCCAGGTGCGGCCCGGCCTTTCCAGCTTGTCTGCTTCAAGTTACTCTCAACATGGTCCCCGCGCCTCCTCCTTGTTGCCTGCGCTGCAGCAACACTGCGCTGGCCATGTGCGGCCTCATCCGTCCGGTCTTCCGGCTGCCGTACGTGCCGCTGTCGCGGGAGCAGCGGGAGCGCGGGGCGGAGCTGCTGCGCCCCTTCCAGCAGCACATCCCCGGCTGCAAGGTATGTGTGGGAGTTGGGTCATAATCACTAGGAACGAGCCTGGCAGCGCTGTCTGGCGGGAGGGGGCCGCCTTGTTGGCTTGCCTACCCCTGCCTTGCTCCTATTTGTGCTGCCCCAACCTGCTTTGGGTCACACATGCGCTGCTTTCCTCCTCCGGTGGTCCCCCTGCTGGAGTCGTTCCCGCCCCCTTCTCGTCTCACACACGATTACTTACCCCCCGCTCTTGTTGCTCTTGTTGTGTTCCGCAGGAGGTGCGCGTGATGGAGGACGACGAGTTCAAGCTTGTGTACTCTCCTTCCTACTAGATGCTTTGGGCGGCCTGGCCACCTGCTCGCCGCCTCCGTCCTGTTGCCTGCCGCACCCTCCTGCCACCCCCGCACGGGTCTTGCACCTGTGCTAGAGACGCCGCCGAGCTGTCAAGGACTGCCAGAGACTTTTACTGTAAACGTGCGCCTTTTTTAAGGGAAGTTTGATGAGGTCAGTTTGATGAGGTCGCTTGGGCACGTGCTGCCTGTCATCTTGTCAAGGAGAACAGCCCAATTTCGGGCTGAATACCGAACGGGTTTCACATCCAAACACATCCCCGTGCCTCCAATGGTGTTGTGCACTTGAATTGACGCCCACACTGCAGCTCCGCGCTCAAATTTGGTCCGTGCCCTCTGGCAGTTAGGCCAAAGGAATTGGATTCTTAGATGAGGCTGCCGGCCCCCCCCCCCCCTCAAAATTTGCTCCCCCCCAGGTTCGTTCGTTGGTAGGAAAATAAGGGGAAAAGGGGGAGGAAAGAGGAGGAAAAGAAGAAAAGGGGAAAAGGGGGGAAGAAGATAGAAAAGAGGAGACAAGGAAAGTAGGGAGCATGGGAGGGAAAGAGGAAAGGTAGAAGAAAAACCTTTTTTCTTCGAAGAAAAACCTGTTTTCTTCAAAGGAAGGGAGGGAAAAGAGAGGGAGGGAAGGAGTAGATCGAGAGAAGGAGGGAAGCAGAGGGGGGTGGCTCTGAGCGTTCTTAGCTACACATGCGGCAGGCGGCGCGCGCCAGCGCCGGCGGCCCAACAACAGCGAGGAGGAGGCAGAGGAGGAGCAGGCAACCAGTGGCAGCGGGAAGGAAGAGGAAGCAGAGGAGGAGGAGGCGCCCAGCTCAGGCAGTGGCCGATGAGCAGGGGAGAGCAAGGGCCCTGGGGCGAGCAGGCGCCACGTGCGCGGCGTGCCATCCAGCATCCGCCTGCCCCTGTATCTTTGTTTGATGCTCACTATGTCCCCGTACCCGTGTGTGAAGCTCAATATGTCCATGCACAGTGGTTACCCATGCTACAGAGGCAGAAGGAGGCCCAGAGGGGTGTTCCGAAGCAGCAACGTATGGGGATCAACGAACGAAAATCTCCCCCCCCCCCCCCCCAGTTTTCCACCAGGATGGCCAGCCTCATCTAAGAATCCAATCCAATTGCAGGCAGCGGCACCAGAGCACGCACAGCACGGGGCCATTTCCGGGCCAATTATCGCATTTCGCGCGTTGTTAAGCAACTAAATGCGGGTTTTGAGTAATTTGACTGGGACCGGCGAGTTTCCGTTCACGAAATCTCGTGCACTATGGCGGCTCTCGCGCAAAGTGATTGCTACTCGCGCGCCTGTGCACCTAGCAGTCCAGCTAGGAGCACAATGAACAATATGAGAAGTAAAGCGCAACAATCCGTGCAGTATTCAGCTTGCTAGAGCCGCCAAGGCTTAAGGGGGTGTTCTCCTTGACCCCCCTCTCTGCCAGCAGTACAGGCAGGACACCCAAGGAAGGACGGACAACCCTTCAGACAACCTTCCTCGCGCTTTGCACACGCGTTTCGCAGGCCAGCAGAAGAACTCGGAGCATGCCAGCTCTCTTTGCCGCACTTTCGGCACAGTGTCGGCAGCCTGTCTGCCTGGCGGGCTGCCGACGATCGCAGGCACGGGGCGCGCGCGGTGGGCAAGTGGGACATGGCCATACCTTAGAACGCCTGCCAAAGCGCCACCCCCTGCTGCTGCCCCCGACCGCCGCCGCCGCCGCCAATGGCGACTCTCAACCAGCTGAGCGGGATGCACAGGCAGCACACAGCGGGCCGCCCTCAGATCTTGCAGCGCCAGCAGCTGCAGCCGGCACAGCAGCAGGTGCAGCAAATGCGGGGGCCGGACAGCAGCTGGGTACGGCACCGGAGGGCGTGGCCGCTGTCAACGGCCAAGCGGCCAAGGGGCAGGTCTGGCGCCAGATTCTGCAGCAGTGCTGGACGTTGCTCCAACGCAACCTCTTCCCACTGGTGGCAGCGCATGCCATAACAGACGCAGCCGTCTTCCTGCTGCACCGCCTCAGCCACCGGGCCACAAATGAAGGTGGGTGGGGCGCGGAGCGGCTCACCCACGTACTGCATGCGTCGCCCACGGCTGCAGCCGCCTGCTTCGTCGTGGCACCTGCGCTTGCCTCCCCCCCCCCCCATCCACGACGCTGCACACCTGCCTTGCCCACCCGCCCATGCTGTTGGGCGTCATCCTCCGGGCATCCGCCCGCCCATGCCGCTTGACAACTGCCACCCCGTTCCCGCTTATCCCGCTGCTGGCTGCGGCCTGAGCGCGCCCCCGCCCCACCCCTCCCATCCCCACCCGCACTGCACCCACTGCGGCCTTTCCATTTCTTCCCCTCGAGCCCACGCCTTTGCCTTCTTAGTCCCCCCATTCCATCGTGCAGCTGCGGTGCGCCTGATCGGCGGCGGCATGCTCACACCAGCGGCGATCGGCAACATGTGGTGGCTGAGCGTGGACCCAGCAATAGCAAACTTCCAGACAGGTGCGCCCACGTGCTTGGTGGAAGGCAGCATTGCTGGCAGACAACCCAGTTTGAAATGGGCGGCTGTGCACCAGAAGTGGGGCATGCAGTGGTTTCACCTGGCTGGACAGTTGAGCAAGTGGAGCGTGCCACCCCGACACCCGTGTGTGTGACCAACCTGTCAGCTTTGTCTGTTCCCGGCTGTCTTTGCATTCTGCCCTGCCTGAAATGCAGGCATCAGCCCGACGCCATGCCTCCCTGCCTCCCTGCAGGCTACCAGCCTCTCACTTTTCTGTTCTTCCTGGCTGCCTTCCCAATCAACGTGGCCATGAAGACGTGGGCCAGCTGCGCCACCATACTGCTGTGCCAGCAGGTGCTTCTGCAAGGTGAGCCAACAGTGTTGCTGTGCCCGCAGGTGTGCGCCCGCAAGTTGCCTATGCCACGTGGCTTTGCCACAGGCCAGCTGCTGCACGGTCCACCTCGCGCCATGTTGCGGCGCGGCGCTCATCTGACGCGCATCCCGGGCTCGGCTTTCTGCTCCCCGTAGTCGTCAACTTCCTGCCAGCCACTGCTACCAGTGCGCATCCTTTTCTTTCCTCTTCATTCCCTCTATGCCTCTCTCTCTTGTGCCTTAAGGAACCCCAAACTTTGCATGTCTGAATTTCTGGGATGACGCATACACAATCTATCTTTGTGTTTGTGCAGCTCAGCAACACGATTGGATGACTGGAGCCTGCAACTGGCTTAGCGTGTGGCTGCGTGCGCGACGGGGCAGTGCCCTGAAGCATCCGCCCACCCACAGCATTGGCTCATTGCCTCAGACTCCCGTGCTTGACGTGCGCCCGGCAGTCCATGCAGGTGGAACCACCTCAGAGCAGGACATGTCTCCAGCAGCAGGGGTGGCTCACGCAACAGGAGCAGCAGTCGCAGAGCCCAAGTGGTGGGAGCTGCGGCGTGGGCTGCAGCGCGCGTTTGCAGCGCTGGGCGGGCTGCGAGGAGAGGTGCGATCGAGCGTGCATGCGCTGCGCTTTTCTTGGCCCCGGCACTGCTCTGCGGGCTAAACACTTGGGCAAAGAGCAGAGCTCGTCCCTTGTGCATTTCATCTTTCCCTGTTGGGCGTCCCAAAGCAACAGTGCTTGTGCCGCTGGACCTGTTCCCTCCCTGCCATTTAGCATAACGCCGTGCAACCCAACTGCTCCCGCCGCAGATCTCTGCCCTGTGGGGCCGCGTGTTCATTGTGGAACTTCTTGTGGCAGCAGTGGTGGTGCCAGCTCAGTTTGCCAGCCTGGCGGTGGTCAGCCTGCCGCTGACGCTGCCGCTCATGCTGGGGCTGCAGGCCGCCGGCCCTGTGGCCGCTCTGGAAGGTGCGCAGGGCTGAGGGAGGGGCATGGATGATGTTGTTTGTGGTTCTTCTTGGCTTGTTTCTGTGATTACTGGGACAACTGCTGGGGCGACCGCCCACACTGGGCGCTGCAAGCTACCATGTGGGCGCGCAACTTTCACACTGCTTGCTGATTCAATGGTAAAGGAATGTGGGAGGAGGGAGCGATGCGGCAAGTGGGTGTTTAATGTGCTGGTTCACTGACGGCCCCTCACCGCTCTTGCCGGTGGGCCCCCTATCGCCGCCCATGCCTGCAGGCCTGTCTGGCACAGCAGCCATCAAGCGCAGCTGGCAGCTGCTGCGCACGCTGCGCTGGCACCTGGCCATCCCTTTTGTGTTGATGGTGGTGGCAGGGCGGCTTCTGGAAGGGCTGAAGGTCACGCTGCTCAATGCAATGCCCGCCCGGTGAGCCGGGGGGCCCGGTGGGGCCTGTGCAGCGGGCCTGTCTGCAGCTGGCTGCTTTCAATACTGATGATTTCAACACATGAACACGTGTTATGCCAGGCAGATGTTCCCAGAAGCTGGGCGGGTGTGCTCTTGCCTGCACTACTATCATGTGCGTGGTTTTGCAAAGTCCACTTTTGCTAACAATTCTTCCAAACGATAATGTGCTGTGTGTTCAGGTTTTATCAGGAGCTAGTGGAGCTGCCGCTGCTGGTTTTGCTGGGCGGCAGCGCCCTGACTATACTGATCTCGAGGTGCGCACGCAGTGGCAGTTGCGGTGACGTTCTCTGGGCAGTCTATTCTGGCAGTAGCTCAGGCTTGCTTGCGGAATGCCCTTGCTATCCCCTGCCCTGTACCTGACAATTACATATGTCACCTGTGTGCAGGCTGCAAGATGTGCTGCCCTTTGTGGCGTACGTGCAAGGCAAGGCGGCAGAAGGAACACAGCCGGACACCCGCACGGTTGCGGAGAGCACGGCAACATTGGGGGGGAGCATGAGTGGAGGGGGCGTGACGGAAAGCTCCTGATGTTTCGACGTGCTGAATTTGAGTTGTGTGCACTGGCCATTGCGTGTGGAGTATGACTATGACTTCTTGACGACTTGCCGTGATGATGTGAAGTACTGCATGGGCACAGCAGCGCGGTGCCTGCGGCGAGGAGAAGAGGCTCAAACAGGTCAAGCCGGCCTCGCCGGGTTGCTCAATCGCCAGCGTTGCGCTCGTCGTGCAGTTTATTATAACGCTAGTTGTTTCCGGAAGGACTGCCGGCCTAGAGCGTGGTGTTCCGCATAGAACACCCAGCCCGCCGTGTAGAACACCCAGCCCGCAGCGCGCGCTACGGCCCCGACAATGACAGCAACCGCGATCCTTGGTGCGGTAACCAACGCCGGGGCGGTGTCGGTGGCCGGTGCTCGGCGCGGCGGCTGCCGCCTCCTGGCGGCACCAAGTCCGCACCCGGCACGTCGACAGCATCCAGCGGCCGCCCCTACACCAATAGCTGTCCGCCCAGGCCTGGCTGCCCAAGCTTCTTTGGTGCCGCAAGCAGGCCGCACACAGTCCAGGGGCGTTCCGCAGCCAGTGCCTTGGTTGCGGACAGAGCTGGCGCGACGGCTGGGAGTTACGCTGCTGCTCATTGTTCTGGCTCGTGTCGGGCACTTCATTCCGCTGCCAGGTGCGTGGATGGTGCACGTCCTGGCATGCACACATGCTGCAAGGCAGCCAAAGAGGTAGTCGTCACAGGCGGAAGCACATGCAGCTTGGCAGAAGGGGTGCACGCCTTGTGATTTGACTCCACACAGGCGCCCTTCCTGGTGCAGGCATGGAAGCGGCTGCAACCGGCAGCCGTGCGGCTATGGAAGTGCTGATGGGAGCAAGCGAGGTGGCAGCGAGTGTGTTTGTGCTTGGGTGAGCAGTTCGGCTGTGGCTGCTACCGATATGGGTTGTGCCAGCCGGTAGATGCCCCTGTGACAAAGCACTGCCCAAGCAACCTTGCCCTTCAGCAACCCTTGCACCGCTCGACTCCTCCCCTCTCCCCGCCTGCTTGCCTGCCTGGCGCTCTGCAGGATCGCCCCGCTCATGTCTGCTTTCTTCTTCCTGGCCATTGCCAATGTGGTGCCGCCTATCCGCAAGCACTTTGCGCTGCTGAGGTAAGTGTGCAGCAGAGGTAGGAGGGCTGCCAACCGTGGCCAGTCAGGCCGGCCTGGCCGCTGCTACGGCCAGAGGTTTGTGCTACAAGGCTAGAGAGTTTTGGCGTTGTTGAGGAGAGCACAGCAGTTCGCCGCTCTCAGGAAAGGGCGCAGCCGAGGCAGATAGGCGGCTGGAGTCAGGGGAGCCTGGCACACCGCAGGAGGCAATGCTGTTGGCAGAGCACATGCCGTGGCCGGCAGATGTGCAATCAGTGAAGTGACCGTTTGCTGCTGACATGATACTTACCGTGGTCGAACATTTAAAATCGTTTGTTGGGGATGCTACCACGGCGCTGCTACGATTTACAAAACCGTTGCCGCTGCTACCACCAGATGGATAATCTGCAGTTTCTGATGCTGCTGACCTGGCCTCTGGCTTGCACAATCAATTCAGTATATAAGGCCAGACAAACTGGATTCTGAGGTGAGGGTAGCCCCCCGCCCCTCAAAATCGGCTCCCCCTGGGGTTCGTTCTTCATTTTTTTAAATATGACTAAAATGCACAGAAACGGGGGTGGCAGCGCCACGAGGGAGCCCGCAGGGCTGCAGCTGCGACAGTGCCGCCAACGGGACTGCGCCAGAGGTTTGCATGGTTCGTTCCCCACCGGAAACTGCCCCTGCGCCTCCATGGCGTGCCACGTGGCATCCATGCCTTTTTCGGGGGTACGTGGTTAAGAAACCATTCATGGTGATGATGGGCCCATGCTCTTCCATCAGCAAGTGAGGCGGGTGATTGTCTATAACAGACCCTCATAGGGCGGGGAGACCGGGAAGCACGCCAGCATTGCACGCGTCAACTCGGGTCAGCTTTCAGCCGAACGGGGCAGTCAACCTGCCTTGCTTATGATCAGTACAGTGCACAAGGCTTGCAGGCCCTCTTTACCTTGCACGGCATGCTGTACAGGCAACAGAGTAGGCCTTGGAGCTGTCCCGCAGCAAGCGACCAAAAGGGACTGACGAACGAAATTCCCCCCCCCTCCCCCCTCGGTTTGCCGCCAAATGGGCTACCCTCGTCTCAGAATCCCGTTTGTCTGGCCTAACTTGGTTATCATCACGTGATTGTCGTGTACAAAATAGCATCACATATCACCGTTCATCATTCATATATTCTTATCATTCTCCCTGACCTGCCGCCGCTGGCGTGGCTCCATTGCAGAGAGGCAGGCCCCCGTGGGCGAGATGAGTACAACTCTTACATGTCTGCCCTCTTCATCGTATTTGCGGGCTACGAGGTGCGCCCTTGTTCGCTTGCTGTGCCTCTGCGGGCTGGGAGGTGCGCCCTTGTTTGCTTGGTGTGCGTTTGCGGGCTGGGAGGTGCGCCCTTGTTCGCTTGGTGTGCCTGTGGCCTGCTCCTGCTGTGCTTGATCTGTGCGCCCAATCCCAAAGGCTCTTGATGAGTGACCCGCCTGCTGATTGGTCAGACTGCTCCTCCAGTGTGCACCTAGAGTTACAGCAATGCATCTGCCTCTGCTTGCTTTGCTTTCCTGGTACCAAACTGCCAGTGTGCTGCACTGCTTCAAAGCAAGGTCAGCCACAGAATCTGGCTCAGGTTGTGCCTGGGCCGTCCTTGGGTTTCGAGCAACAACTGCAACCTGAATGTGCAGGCCATTTCTCTGGCGCGTGGCTGGCTGGGAGAGCAGACGGTAGCCACAGCAGCTGGGCAGGCGGCTAGTGCTGCTTCTACTGCAGCCGCAGCGGCTGCAGCAGCAGCAGCCCCAGCAGTGGAGGCTGCAGGGGGCGGCCTGCTTGGCTGGGCATCCGTGGCATGGGGTGCTCTGCTCAGCTGGGTGGCAGGGGCATGGGCTGCCCTGCCGGCCTTGCCAGCGCGGGCATGGAGTGGCCTGCTAGGCTGGCCAGGTTGGGCATGGGGCGGCCTGGTGGGCTGGACATCCCAAGCAAGCGTGGTGCTGTGGGCTGCCAGCGTGATGACTGCTGGTGCCGCAATCGTCAAGCATATCACGCAAACAGTGGAGCAACACGGGTGCGCAACTTAGGCTGCGTAACACAAGCCCTGCTGTGATTTGCTGGCTCATGTGCCCTTCACTTCCTTCCTGGCCCGTATGACCTTACGAATAGTGACAATGCTTTTATAAAAGATGTTGCGTCCCTTCACGCTGGCTGGGCTGCCGCTTGGCATCGGGCATGCACATGCTGTGTATGGCATGCCCAGCCATGTGACACTGCTGATATCAACATGGGTTTGCTCCCCTGGTGCAGGCTTGGGGATGGCACGGGCCTGATCATCGCCCTAGGGGTTGCTTCTAGTAAGTTCAGCTTGCCTGTGTGCTGCGTGTGTGTTTGCCTGCGGCCTGCAGTTGTCCGCTTCATATTGCCCAGGGCTGCAGGTCAGCAGCGCAGGAAACCTGTGGCAGACACTTTGACTCTCCCCTTGTTGTGCAGACTATGCACACTACCTGCAAGGACTTTTGCTGCACCTTGTTGCCAATCCACCATCACCCTTGGGAGCCCTTACCGTGGCAGCGCTCTGCGCTGGCCTCGTGGCCACCTCGCTTGCGATGCAAGCAACCCAGCTGCAGCTGCCAATCACGTTCTTTCGGACCAAGCAGAGTCGGGTGCGGTACCTCACTCATGCAGGGGCAACACGTGCACCTGCTTGTCGCATGGCCAAAGCTCCACCCACCCCCGGTCACTTTGCTAGAACGTATGCCCAAATGCATGCATGCACACCGACACGGCTTGTCCCTCTTCTGCATGCAGTCAAATCAATCTGACCTACGATACAACCACCCCTTGATTCAACTTCTGTCGGGAAAGTCGGCTTCTGACAACAACCAGGCACAGCCAGCAGATGAGGAGCGCCGGCAGCTGTACTTCCCCATGCAGCTCAGCCCGTCTGGCGCACGCAGCCTGCTGTTTGCCAACTTTTGGGTGGCGCTGCTCCGGGTGCCGTTCAGGTACGAACCTCACTGCCTGGCAGGTGTGCTCTACCGTTTACGCTCTGCTTGTGTGACTGTGAGGGCAGCGCTGCCATAGCACCCATTTCGGTGAGCGGACCACCCGACTCAGCGGCAAGATGTATACTTCTCGAATGCTGCCAGTGTAGGTGGCCAATTGCATAGCTCCCCCTGTATCATGAGCACGATGCGCGTACTTACAACCTGTTAGCCTGCCTTCTTGTTGCTGGTATTCGCAACGTGAACTTTGATGACCCTCCATCCCATGTGCAGCTGGATTGGGATGCCCAACGTTTTGGACAGCGCCATCGGATTTGCACTGCTGGTACTTGCCGTAGAAAGTGTGACATTCGCCGACATGACGCCGCGCCAGATCTCGCAGTATCTGGCTGGGGTAAGTGGCAGGTTCCTCCATCACTCACAGTGCCTTGCGGATCTATGCACTCAAACATGCTGTCATTTACACCTGCTACAACAGGAAGTTTCCAGCACTTCCATCTAATTTGTTATCAACGAGTGTCATGCCCGGGTGGCTAGACCCTTTGCCATGGCATCACTGTTGCCCACAACGTCTGTCTCATGTTTTTGTTTTGTTTTTTTTTGAATATGTGTGCAGAGCGATGCCGGCATCAAGGGAGTGAGCCCTGGGGAGGCCACCATCAAGTTCCTGACGGCCAAGCGGCGGCAGCTCAAGCTGATCAATGCAGTTGCGCTGGCTGTGCTGTCCCTAGCATCACGGGGTGTGGATGCTGCCAGCACAAGATTGGTGGGCCTGCCCATTGGCTGCCTCAGCCTGCTGCTGCTGGCAAGCACAGTGGCTTCCAGCATAAGACAGGTAGATGTCTGCAATCAATTTGGTCGCTTGGAGTTAACACGCCCTCTTGACATTGCTCCAATAAGGCAGCACGCATTTGCTTGATCGAAGGATGTGCTTGCTGGCCCGTAGATTTTTGTTGTTGCCTCACACGACCGTTGATGGTTTGGTAACGCTTGCTTGCTTCATCCCTTTCGGCCTGACCCGTGGGCCTGTCTGCTGCAGGTGGCTGCGCTTGCCAGGGCGCCCCTCATTGAGCGGCTTGTTGCACGGGAGGAGGCTGCAGCGGGCTGGCGAAATGGGCTGCACGTCATCATGCCCGAGAAGCAGCAGCAGTGAACTCAAAGTCTGGACGGTTGTCGCTTTGCGGTTGAGAGCCTGGTTGCCCTCGTGTGCCAAAGGTGCATACTTGTGAAAGACATCAGGACATGGGAACACCAGCGATGCATGCGTACACATGTAAAGAATTCAGGACCTGAGGAAGTAAGTGATTGGCTGGTCTGTGCCATGTTTGCACAGTGGCATCTCAAACAGAGCCCCCAGACGGCTGCCCTCACTGCTGCCCTCCCCTGCCGCCGCTTGTGTGCCTGCCTCTACCTGTCGCTGGCTTGTTGCTGCTGGGTCAATGCCGCGACTTCCACGCAGCATCAACTGAAAGGCTGCGGGCTGCTGCCCGCTTCCCCCAGAGCTCTGGGATGCTGCATAAGGCTGTTCCTCAAACTCCAGAATCATGCGCGCAAGGGCATCGCGCTGCGACTGCTCCAGCGCATCTGCACATCTCTGCTTGCACCAGAGGGCAGGGAGCAACAAACAACAGGCAGAACACTAGTGGGAGTCGATGTACAACAGCAAATTGTGTGCCACGGCATTCTGCTGCGCATGAAGTGGCAGACCAATCATGGTTTTAAACGACTACCTGCAATGCCGCCATGGACGCCATGTAATGCATGGTTGTAGTGTGATCTGTGAACTCGTGTGCCTCAATGTGCCGTAAAGCAGTAAAGACCGCCACTGCTGCCTCCGCTAGCTGGCTGGGGGTCTTTTCTGCAGGGCAGAGCCAAGGCACCATGATGTGTGCACGCTCCCGTCGCTGTGCCACGTCTGAGCTGGCACCAGGCAAGATGGCGTGTCCACGACCAACTGTGAACAACAGACGTGCCCTGGTACAGGCAAAGTTACCTTGTGCAAGCTCACTTCCTGTCTTCACAACCAAGCTCTCTCACCTCTCAGTTCCGCCAGAATGAGGAGGCAACGTTGCAAGAGCCACTCCAGCTGTGTGCTGCTGGCCTGGACAGCTGTAGGTGCCAGCACAGCAAGCAGCGCCAGCTGGGCTCTGTGCCCTCCCGCTATGAGCACGTCATCTAATGTGGCTGCAAGAAAAGCAAGGGGAGTAGGATCCCATCTGTTGATGCCACTGTACTGCTGCATAACGAGTGCGTGAGCGACCCAGACGCACATGCTGCACTTTGCCGATGGATGTAGGTGACATTCTCGCACCTTGCAACGCCTCCTGCACGTCCTGATCTGCTCGCAGGGCTGTGAAAACGGCGCTGGCTGCTGCGATGCTGGCCTGGCAAACCAGGCTGTCAGGGTCTGATCCCAGTGTCGCCAGCAGCGGCATCAACTGACGTGCGACCTGCATGGCAGAGAGGCGGGGAGCTCAACTGCTGTTCCCCACATCGCGAAGTGCAGGGGCGGCCGTAGTTCAGACTTTTGAGTGGTTGGCGAGGCAGGCCAAAGCTACGACATTGTCACCTGCTGCTTGTGCAGCGATGGCACAGCAGCCCCAGCTAGCAGGGCGGATGCTATTCTAGCGCCCTGCTGCTTGCTTGCAGCAAGCTCCCACAACACCGGCATGAGTTGCGCCTGCAACGGGGGGGTGCCGTGGCAGGTAAGAAGAGGCGGGAAGGCTTTACGAGTGCAGGCTGCACCTTGGCTGCTGCAAGCTTGCCCTCTCACACGGAAACGGAGAACGGTGGGGTAGAAATGTCAATGCATATTCAGCCAGGCACACGGGAAGCCAGGCCTGCAACCTCGCAACCCCTGCCGCATGCAAGAATTGTAAATCACAGCCTGGCTTGGGTGCACGCATGGATCACGCCTTGACTAACTAACTACACCCTTGGCGGCCGCACCTGCACAAGCTGCACCTCAGCAGCACTGCGCGCAGCAGCGATAAAGGCGCGAGGATGCGCTAGCGCCCAGATCTGGCCGCTGCCGCTGCCACCATCGGTGCACAGGCGCCGCAGGCAGGAACCCACAGCTTCGGCCCCGCAGTACGGCAGCACAGCAGCAAGCAAAAGCTGCAAAGCTGTGCAGGCCGAGGGTGGGCACGTGGTCGACCAGGCTGAAATGCCAGCCAATGCCGCCAAAGGTGGTGCCACCAATGCTGCAGCAAAGGCCTCGCCAAGTACAAGGCACGTTGTTCTCGTGGCCAGCACAAAACGCTGCCTGCATTGCATGGTGCGCAGGAAGCGGCCACCTTCGTAATTGCACCATTCTCACGGAACAGAGCTGAGATGGGCAGAAGTGCAGGCTCAGGCTGCGAAATTCGGATCACTTGCCTAAATACATGTACCATTGGTCACAGGCAGAAGTGTGGCACAAGAGATAGGCGCACATAAGAGGTGTCGTGTACTGTTGCATGGCAAATGCATGCATGGATGAGGACTTACGTGAGCAGGACTGCGTCTGGATAGGGTGGAACCATCAGTGCAGCCTTCATGAGCGCAGGGACAGCAGACACCTGCAGAGAAAGATCAGCAATGTGGTGTGCACAGGCAACACATTTGCCAGCTGCATTGGGTGAACGCCAGTCTGACGACACAAACACAACACGTTTGAAAGCTGCACAGTGAAAACAGGGTACTGCACAGTAAAGAAGCAAAGCATGGCAATCCGCCTACCGCCAAGTAGTGCAGCGCTCCCCACTCGTCTTGCCGTGCAGGGCCGTTGACCCAGGCAGCTATCGCCGCTGCCTCCAGAGCCTGAGTGAGCCGTGCAGTATGAGCTGCGCTCCCTTGTGCTGGTAGCCCCGACCTGCCATGCTCTGCTGCTGCCGCTTCCTCTTCTCTTTCGGACGCTGCTTCTGCTGCTGCTGGGGATTCTGGCTGCTCCGATGCACTGCTGTGTGAGCACTGCGGCACCTTGCAGCTGCGTCGTTGCTCTGGGGAGCTGCCGGCAGCTGTGGCAAGGGCAAATGAATTCGGCGTGTCCCTTTGCACAGGCTGTTTCTGCGGCTGTTCCGGCTGCGATGCGTCCCCATTGCTGGCACTGTTGGGTTGGCCTGGTGATAGGCCGGCAGTGTGCTCGTCTTGCTGCTTGGTCACAGCCAATGCAGCCGCATCTGCAACCCACTGTGGCTGCGAGTGGAAGGCAAAGCTACGCACAGCTGGCAGGGTTGCGATGTACAATTGCAGCAGCGTAACCATCTGCAGGAAAAGTAGCAATACGTGCATTTTCATAGTGGCTGATGCATGAGGAGCGGGTCGGGCCAGCCTGAGCATAACGGCTGCGCAGTTCACTCGACGGTCTTTGCACACACATGCTTACATGGCCCTGTGCAGTGGAGGGGACCGCGCGCAGCGCGGGAGTCTCGCCATCCGACGCTGACACTTGCACCACGCCATCCACAGTCGGGCACCGGCTGATCAGACTGTGCAGCTTGCCCAGCACCTGCAGTTAAAAGGAATAAAGGCATTAAACTGGATGAAGTGAAACCCATGCAATTCACGCATAGTACAAGACGTCAAGTGAAACACACGCACAAACATGAGTACAAGGCTGGCACACTCCGAGAAATCAGTGCAAACAATTTGTGATGTCAAGAGAGGGGCGCTTGAAATGGTGCATCAGATGCTGCAAGTAGCACGTTGATCAGGAGGGTTACGCAGCGCAGCTTTGTGCACCACCCATGCGCAGCACTTTTGTGCTTGCTGCACTGCTGGTCACTGAGCATGGTTGCACAGGGGGGGATGGTGCAGCGACTCAGCGTGATGCGCTTGCCTGTGGTAGCAGCTGCGTGATCAGCAGCTCTGACGGCCCCGACCAGCTGAGCACGGCTGGCAGGGTGCTGTGCAGCAGCAGCTGAGTGACGTCGCCGCTGCTGTCTACCGCAGATGCCAGCAGCAGGGGGAGCACCTCTGTGAATGCGCTCGTGTCCAAACCAAGTGTGGCTATGAGCTTGGCAAGAGCAGCCAGCGCATGACAGCGGACCTGGGAGCAGCACAGTGGCGGGACAAGAACACCAAGGGGGGTACGCACGCTGCGAACACACACATCCAGGTCGTTTTGCCTAGCACGGCCGCACCTCCAGGGGCACTTGCTGTGCCTACCAGCAGGAGCCCACAACATTACTGTTCAGGGCACTCCATTGCAGAAGCACTTGTTGCAGGTGGGCCAGCTCAGCGCTGCTCTGGCAGCGCATCCCGCGGAACTGGTTGTTGAACGCACCTGTGGCTGCGCGTCTTGCACCAGACACTCCAGCAGCTGCAGCACGGCCCGCGGCCCCGTTGCAAGGGCACGAGGCAGGTGCGGCGCCAGTGCCCCTGCCGCATCTGCCACCAGCAGCCGCCGCTCCAGCAGCTCGTGTGTTACCTGACAATCTCCACAAGAGCACACAGACAAAGTGGACAAGAAGAAAAGGGTTGAAGAGGCCAACCCCGGCCAGCAGAGCCACCCCACATGGCATTTAACCCTCGAGCAGCACTAGGCAGATCAATCAACAAGTGCGCGTGCGCATGCCAGCAAGAGAAGCTGCGCCTTGGCTCACCTGGTCCATCAGGTGCGGCATGAGATCTAGCATAGCCCGGGGGCCTCCGATTCGCTGTGCCAGGCCTACACACCCCTCCACAATCACGGTGCGCTGCAGGACAGTCAAATACCAACAGCGAACAAAGGTCACGATCTCATACAAGGGCGGGAGGACGGCAGTGGCTTTGGCATCGCAAAGGAACACAAAGGAGAGCCAGCTCAGGCCGAACTTAATGTGGACGCTCTAGCGCCGCACCACGATCACGGCGTGCTACATGGCTTGAGAAGGCGCACTCGGACGATGCGTGCAGATGCCAGGCGACAAGGGTAAGCAGGCACGCGGAGACAGACGGTGAAGACTGTGTACTTGACAGGGCAGGGCATGAGGGTGACGGACTGATGCGGTCGTTGTGCGTCCGGCTTGGCTCACAGGCAGTGGACAGAACCTCCCCCAGAATTGCATCAACTACCATGCGTCTCTGACATGTTAATGCCAAACACAGGGGGCAGACGCAGTGCCGCTTACCTGCGCTTCATTCGGCTTTCGAACCAGGCTGAAGAGCAGGCCCGCCATGTGCCGCCTGCCGCCTGCCTCCGGGTGCTCCTGGCACAGCGCGGTCAGCACTGGGACCAGCTCTGCGGGCCAGGGCAAGGCACCGGCAAGGACAGCTTCAGTTGATGGGTGGTGCCATGCAAGCCTTGCAAGTGTTGTCACACAGGCTCTCTACGAGGTCAGAAGCGCCTTCTGCCATTACTACGCTAGCATGGGCTCTCAACTTCTTCAAAGCTCAAGACTCCCACGTGGCACAGAGCAAAGCCACAGGTGTGCAAGCCATGCAAGGCGCACACAATGCACAGTTCCGGATGCTCAGCAGTGCGTCTGTGCACGATATGCGCACAGCTTACCGTCCCTTTTGTTGATCAGGAGGTTGGGAAGGATGTGTGGCATGCAAGTGGCCACCTCAACCAGCACATTAGCAGCCCCCAAAGAGGTGAATTCTGCCCCAACTTGCTGCCCCGCCTGCTCCGCTGCTGTTGATGCCGCTCCTGCTGCTTCCGTGCTGGCTGCGCCTCCGTATGGCCCGCTGCCATCTGGAGAGGGGTGCAACGGAGGTGCTGCCACCATGCCCCGCTGCCGCTGCTGCTGCTGTTTCTCCAGAAAGCACAGCTTGTTGCGCAGGAACTCCAGCTCTGCTGCTGCTGCCTCTTCCCGTCCTCTGCACTCCTTGAGCACCCGCTGCAGGGCATCCACCTGCCGGCCCTGCTGCTCTGCCAGCTGCTCCACCTCCTGCCGGCGAGCCAGCTCAACCGCCAGTTGCTGCGCTGCCTCATGCCAGTCAGCCAACACCTGAGAGGCGGGCAGTGGTGGTGATGCAGTAGCAGAAGGCATCCCTGCCTCCTTGGTAAGAGTCAGTGCCGACAGCTTAAAATTGTGTGCCTGCAAACAGCACACACTTCGCGGTCAGCAGAGGCCCATGTGCGCGTCGGCGATGTTGGCATGCTGTGCTGGTGGCAACAAGCGCTTGGTCAGGCACAGGCTGCCCGCAACCGTCTTACCAACCTGTAGATGTGCCAGCACAGCGCGGTTGATTGTGGCCAGCTGGGCAGAGTTGAGCTGGCCCATGACAGCCGCAGCAGGGCTAGCTCCGGCGACCCCGGGCGGCTGCCGCAGCTCAGCGGCGCCATTCTGCTCTGCCTGTTGCCAGGTGCTGCCAGCATGCACCGAAGCGGTGGCTGCCCTGAGGGCAGTTAAGTCTTCCCGTGCGATGCCCAGCTCCCACTGCGACTGCGACAGCTGCTGTTGGCGCTCGTGCGCAACGGCGGCAAGGTCCCCAGCTGCGGGTTGAGGGCAGGGCGTGTGAGCAGGGGCAGCAAGGCGGGTGGTAAGGGTGCGCGGACAGTGGCACATGGTTCAGCACAGCTATATATAGGAGGTCCAGCAGACGGGTGTGTAGGGAGCAGCGCAAGTGTGCTGTGGCATCTCAGCCCGCTCGGGGAGTTGGTGTGCGCAGCAGCCCACCCACCTCCCTCTGGGTTGCACGCCGCAACCACCTGGGGCTGAAACAGCGCTGGGTCTCTGAAGAAGGCAGCCAGGCGCTCGACCTCGTAACCCAGTCCCGCCTCATCGGCTTCTTGCAGCAGCTCCAGAGCTGTGAGCAAGTAGTTGCGATGCAGCAGGTAGCCAATTGCCTGCGTTGGTGGGTGGTGTAGGGGACAAAGAGCAGCATTGCCGACAAAGAGCAGCTTTGCCCGCGGAAACAAATTTTAAATGCGCCGAGGGCCTCATAATATCGATACCAGACACGCAGTGAACCCATAGTGCGCTTTGCTTGGAGTATGGGACAGAGCATGTGAGAACACACGAAGTATGCAGCAGGCGGGTCCGGCGGCAGGCGAGCGTCGCCGCTCGCCACACCTGCTCCGCCGTGCCGGCGCAACGCTCCATCGGCGGCCCTCTTTCAGCCGTAGTCACAACTCAGAACGTTCCCTTGCACGGTTGAGAGTTGGTTGCCTCGGTCAGACAAGACTGGCAGCAGCTCTTCCGAGGAACGAACTGGTGTGGGTATGCAGTCTTCCGAGTGATGAGCGGTTGCAAGGCCACCCGCCCGGCCTGGCCGAGGGCACTGCCAGCAAGGACGAAGCATGTTCTCAGACGCGCTACTGCCTTTACGCGCACTACCGCCGTCCTGTTGTCTTACGACACGATCACACGCTGCTGCCGACATGCTGCTGCGCCGGCTGTATGCAGCTGAGGCCAGCGCCTGCACCGCAACACTCAGCACCATCAGCACCTTGAGCATCAGAAGCGGCACCAGCAGTAGAAGCAGCAGCAGCGGCAGCAGTGACAGCAGTGGCGGCGTGCACACGCTGTCACCAAGATTGGTGACGCCAGCCTGGGGAGCGGGGCAGTGCAGCGTGCGCTGCTTCCACACCACACCTTGCCACAGAAAAGCTGAAGACTTTGAACTCATTGCTCCGGACATTGGTTTGGCTCGCATTGATGGGTGCGTAGCCGCAGCGCTAGCATGCGCCGAGGCGCAGGGCACGGCTGTGCTCACATTGGCGCCAGGCCGCCATGCGAAGCCAAACACAGCACCACCAGGGCCCTAATGCTGCATTATCGAGGCGGTTGTGCCTTTTTACTTGCCATGATCTCCTTACAGGCTGGACGACGCTGGGTTTGTTGTGAATGATGTTCAGGTGGAGGGGTCCATCATGCTGTCGGGTGCGAGGTCGATGGGGCACAGCAAGCACTGGTGTTTCTTTGCATTCCTTTGGCTGGCCACATACTTGTTGGGCTGGGCTGCTCACTCATCCATCCATTGAACAAGGGCTGGGCCCAGCAGGGCAGGCCTGTGTTGTTGCGTGTTGGGTGGCATGCACTGGCATGCTGGTGGGGACGTCAGGGCACCAGCTGTCTTGCTGTCTGCATCGCCCAGCGCCGACAGGTGCAAGTCGTGCTGCGTCCCGTCAGCGTGCCCAGCGCTGACAGGTGCACCTCGCACTGCTTCACCCCCTATCCCCCGTGCAGGCGATGTGTTCACACTATGGAGGGCGCGTGGCATGCGCGACGTGAATCTGGACAGCCTCTCGCTGCTGCGCCTGCTGAAGCCCGTCCCAGGTGCACACAGAGGCTTCTGCCCAGGGTTGGTGCACTGCCAGACAGGCTGTTTGCAGTGCACTTCTGTGGCCATATTCCA
Organism: Chlorella sp. ArM0029B; assembly: GCA_002896455.3. Classification (NCBI taxonomy): domain Eukaryota; kingdom Viridiplantae; phylum Chlorophyta; class Trebouxiophyceae; order Chlorellales; family Chlorellaceae; genus Chlorella; species Chlorella sp. ArM0029B. Next base: position 720,377 of record JTEE01000132.1, read on the forward strand.
CAGCAAGGTCTGTTTGCCGCTCCGGCCCAGCACCTAGGCAGGGCCAGCGGTTGTGGCTGTTTTCGACAGGGCAATCCATCGCGACTGCTGTCATCTCCCTCGCAATGCTGCCACCGCCTGCAGACCTGCTGGTGATTGGTTGCGGGCGGAGAGTGCGCCAGCTGCCGCATGACCTGGCCTCACAGCTCCACCAAATGGGGGTCCGGGTGGATGCCATGGACACGGTTGGTACCTCTTGTTCACCCCCTGTTACCTGTTCCCTGTTCTTTCATTGTTCCCTCCTTTATGTTGTGCCGCTTGTTCTTTCGTGAGCTGTAAGCAGGCTGGGGTGGGGGGCTGGGATCATCAACACTGTGTGTTGTTTGTTTGTGCCAGCCTTTTGCTGTTGCAGAGGGCTTGGGCGCGTTCAGCTTGGATTGGCGGTGCAGGCGTGCTGCACAGCTGTGGGTGTGTTGACACGCTCCAACCTGCCACATGCCCTGCTCCTTGCTCAACTAACTGCCTACGTCGTCAGCGCATGCCGCTGTCCTGCCTGCAGCTGAGCGCCTCATCTTTGTGCTCTCACCTTGCCTGCCAGCCTGCCTGCATTTTGACATGGTGGTCACAAGTTCAGCGTGCAGAATCTGTGCTAAAACCCTGGCTGGCCTGCTCTCTTCCCTCGGCAACTGCGCCGTTGCCTGCCTGCAGGTGAATTTGACGGCCACGGGTGCAGCTTGCTCACCCAGGAAGGGAACACATATGTGCACACACGGGGAGCTCCTACTGTCACCACCTTGAAAGCAGGCCCCGTGCCCTCCCCATGCTGCATGCCTGCCTGTAGGTAAATGCGGTGGCCGAGTTCAACATCCTGAACCAGGAGGGGCGCAAGGTGGTGGGCGCGCTGCTGCCACAGGGTGCAGACGACTGAGGCAGCAGCTTCTGGGAGGCAGCATTACTCAAGGCAAACCACCTGCAACGCTTCTGTTGGGTTCACACGCGTGCTTGCGGACTGTGGGGGGCAGTGATACTATAGTCAGACCACAGTCCAATGCTTTTGCTTGGTTCACACTCGTGCATGCGGACTGTAAGCAGAAGCAAGAATTCGCCCTTAGGCGGCAGCAGCTAATCGTTTTTTTATATTCCGGACACCCCCCCCTGCTGAAAGGTTTTGAAAACCTGCACGTACGTAGCTAGTTTCAGCAGGTGAAAACAGTTTTTTTCTTTTTCTTTTTTCTTTCTTTTCTTTTCCCTCCAAGTGTACTGCTGGCACCAGCAGCGGCCGCGGCGGCAGAACAGTACCAGATACATCAAGCGGGGAGCCTCTTGAAGCACTGCTGGTATCAAGAGAGGGTGAGACTGTGGCCACCCGCACCTTAATGACGGCCATGCCATTTTCTCCTTCTTACTGTATTTCTGATTACCCTCGCCCACTTCCCACTGTCTCCTTTCCGTGTCTGGTGCTTACGGCTCAAACAACGCTTCTGGGCATGCATGCAAGCTAGAGCTCTCCAGCTCCCTTGCACACAACATGCTGCCACTACGGAACCAGTGGCTACGTACGGAACCCCCCCCCCCCCCCCTTCGACGGCGGCCCGTCAAAGTGCCCGGAATTAAAAAAATGAATAGCTGCCGTCTTAGCTGCACGTTGCTACGACTTCTTTTATTTGCATCAATAAAAAAAGGCGTTAGCTTTGCTGGGCTCATGCCACACCGTGCACAAAGCAACACGCTCTTGCCCTCGTGGTTAGAGACCTTAAATACAGAAACAGGCTGCAGGGTACAGTGCAGGGCACACAGATTTCCTGCCGCTGCACTTGCCCCACATGTGCAACAATTTGCTCGCAGGTTTACAGTTGGCTCGAGTCGGTTGGGTTCAAAAATCTCAAGCGTACAGTACAGTTGTGGGGCAGGCAAGGCGAGCGGGGCGGGAGCCTGAGCACATCATTTACTTGCACCTGGCTGCAAAATCGTATCACACCTGCATGTGAATGACCTGCTGTGGCAAGTTCGGTGCACCTGTTGTGCCAGCTCACAGCTTGCACAGCAGTCTGGGTCTGCTGTGCATCTGCCTAGCTCTCAGGCTGTGCACTGCTGCTGGTGGTAATTCGGTGTTAGTGCTTCTCCTGCTCATCTGCATCAATCTCTGCCATTGCATTCTGGGCAAGGCGGCCAATGTACCCCACCGCCACCGCACTTGCTCCAAGCGCGATGCCAACCTGCGCGGCAGTGCACACTCAACAGGAAGTTGGGCGATCACTGTGGAGCCTATGTGGCAACTGACACCACCGCTGCTCTAAGCGCAATGCCAACCCAGGCACCAATGAGCCTCAGCAGATCAGCAATGCCAGTACGTGGTCACTTGTGAGGAGCCATTGTAAGAAAATACGTCAGAAGAGGCGACAGCGCCACACCCCCAGACCACTTGCTGCTGCCTGATGGCACGAAGCATGCAAGGCACAGACAGTAGACTGCAAGTTGGCCGCCATGGAGGAGCGCCCAGCGCAGCGGGTCACAGTCACAGCGCCCCAGGCCCACCATGCAGTGCGGGTCGTGTAACGCCCGCACTCCCCACCGCTCACCTGGCCACCGCGGGCCCTCCGGTGCCCTGCTCGCACAAACCACCCTCTCAAAAACGAACCCTACAGCGTACACACGCCCCTTCATGCATTTGTCGGTGCCAGTTCATTAATCAACCACAGACTCAGATGCAACTGCTGCATTTTGCTCACCTGCCACCGCTGCGGGCCTCCCGTGGCCTGCGCGCTGCGACACTACCAGCAGCTCTGAAGTCTTCCGGCATCTTACGCAAACTGCACTCCCCTTGATTCATGTGACAGTTCAACTCCCATAGACCCACACCACACGCAACTGCCACATGTTCACCTGCCACCACTGTGGGCTCTCCACTGCCCCGCCCCCGTCCAGAAGCTGCTTGCCGTACTTGCCCGCCGTCACGTAAGCAGCCGTCCCCGGCAGCATCCCAAGCCAGCTGCCTAGCACGTAGCTTCCAAGATCCACGCTTGTCAGGCCGTAACTGCAGTCGGTTGGTGTGCACGGCAAGCACAACAGGGTGGCCAACAGTGGCCCAGTGGAAGAGCAGGCCGGGTGTAGGCAGGTGCCTTGGTGGCGAGGTGACAACCGTTCGTGGTCCCAAATGAAGTGGGCAGCCACAGGAGAGGCAGGCAGGTATATGCAGGAGTGTGTCAAAACTCGGATGTGTGTCACCACAACCGATAGCAACCCCGCTTCCCACCTACTGGCACTCACAGGTAGTTGCTGGCGGCCAGAGGCAGCAGCGGTGACAAACGTAGAAGCACCACCACCCTGAAACCGTCCCGCCCGATCGCCCGGTCTATTGCTGCAAACTTGGGGTTTTTCTGTGCGTACTGCAGCACCCTATCTCGCGCCAGGTACTGCACATGCGGGAAAGGGAGCATATCGCACAGTGAATGTGCAGGGCAGTGCACGAAGGCGGAGACGCATAGTTAGTAGCCAAACAACAGGCACACACTACCAGAAGCTTGCCAAATGAGGCGCACGCACAGAGCAGACAGCAGCTGCACTTTGAACGCACCCGAGCTATCAAGAAGGCGCCTGTGCAGGCCGCCGTCGCAGCCACCGACACTACTGCAGTGCCCAGGCCCACCCCAAAAATGGCTCCTGCGGTCATCTGTGTGCAGGGCGGGGCCAGAAGAGGGGCGGAGAGGTGCAGGGTGTGTGGCAGGCAGTGGCAGGTGGGCGTGCATGCGTGCATGCACGAATGCAGGCAGGCAGGCAGGGCAGGCACGGTGGGCGCCCAGCGCAGCTGCATGCCCATAACCTGCCACCCACCGTCAAGGGTATGGCCGGAACTGCAGGCAGGCCGGAGGGTGCAAGCAGGCAGTGAAAGCTGTCAGGCGCAGAATGGTGAGACAGCGGGCTGCGCATGCCTTGTCTGTGCGTTACCTGCCGGAGGTGTCGCACAAGCGCTATGCAGCTCTAGCACCCCCACCTGCCAGCAGCTCCAGCCCAGCGTAGACAAGTCCGTAAGCCACAAAGCCAAGCGGGCCCAAGTCGTCCACCAGGGAAATGAAATAGGTGATGAAAGTGCTGCATGAGGTGCAGGCGCAAGTGAGCATCAGCTGCCTGATGCACCCACAGTCCATTGAGACGAATCCTGCTGCCCGCTGACAGCGGCAGCACGGCAAACAAGCCCCACGCAACCGGATCCAGCCCATCGTGCAGCGACTGCTCGCGTGCACGGCCCAGCAGCAAAACCAACAACCTACCAGACATGCTGTGCCCACTGCCCCACTCAATCACTCACTCGCTCACTCACTCATTCAGTTTACAGCGCTGCACCAACACAAAAGTGTGTTGCAGATGCGAGTGTGGATCTCCAGTGCGGGGCCACTGTCCCGCTCACCTGATTTCGCCCTTGAAGACTACACCGCCACCTATCAGCAGCGCCAGCCCTCCCACCGCCCCAAGAGATGCCACCAGCTTTGCATTTCCACCGCCAGTCTTTGCTGCAGGGTCTTGTGGCTTGGGTGGCTCGGGACTGCTGCTGCAGGCAACACAAGGAGGCAGCACCCCCTTGTTTTTGTTGTTTCCGTTCGACGAATTCACCTATACTGGCAGGTCAACCATGCCCTTCCAAAAAATATTAGTTATCCTGTGGTCAGCCAAGCATAGGGTTGGAAACAGCAAGACATGCTGTTCCTTTGGCTGCAGCAGGCTGGCGGCAAGTGTGCAGGCGGCAGGCGGGCACCGGGGCGGCGGCGGCGCCAAGGCACCCAGTGTGGACACTGCCGCCCCACCCAATTTGGCAGCATCTGCGGGCCATACAGTACAGCACGAGCTTTACATACCCGCTGCTGGTGGGCTGCCCTCCCGAGGACGCCTTGCGCTGCGAGTGTTTCCCTACTGTGTCACGTGATTTTTCCGCTGCATGTGTCTCCCTGCTGCGTGGTTCACGTTGCGCTTGGGTTCTTTGTAGCTGAAACTGGCGTGCGCGGAAACCGGCGCCTCCTCCCCGCCTGCTGCACGCCGGTCGTGGCAGCAGTGGGGGTGCTACTGAAGCCAGCATGTCGAAAATAATGGTGTAGTTAGTCCAGATCTGTAGCTTCTGCCCGCCTGTCCAGCAGTACGGCCGCACTACAGGCCTTGTTTTTGCTTTTGTTGCAAGAGTTGACAAGTAGAGGAACAAGTTCAGCAGAACCAGCATACACGCTCAATTACAGATTAATGTTGAGAAGAGAAACTGCCGGGGTGCTGCCTGACAAGCTGCCGGCACTCAAGCTGCTGCCAGGACGCCCGCTGGCGCTCCGGCCGGTGCCGCCGTGGCTGGTAGGCTGGCAGCCCGCGAGGTGTCCACATAGTACACAAAAGCCAGGTCGTGGGAGGGGTCCTCCAGCGCGTGCAGCAGTTTCCTGCAGCCCTTGGGAGGGGGACAGCGCCCTGTAGTGAGCCACGTAGCCTGTCGCAGCAGGGGCTGCTTGCTGCCAACAGACGAGCCGCCTCCTGCCCCAGCCACGCCTGGTTAAACAGACAAACAACGAGTCGCCCGCCTGCCCATGCCTGACCCCAGCCCGCCCCCATGCATACCTGATAGTCAAGTGGCTGCGCAGCAGCAGCGTGCCGGTGGCAGAGTCTTCAAAGCACAGCGCATCAAAGTCTGCAGAGGCGTCCAAATCATTGGCCACGGCCAGCCCCACGCTGAGGCCACCTGCCTGCACACAGTGCTGCTGGCACAGCCCCAGCGCCACCGCCTGCGCGGATAGCAAGAGCGAAGCACAGGTTCAAGCTTTGCGTGAAGCACCATGAGTGTGTTGGAGGCGGGCACTGCTAAAAAGCACAGCAGGGCGTAGCCCCAAGATCTGGCGGGTGCTTCACGACCCTCACAACTCCCACCAGACACCCTGGTACTGCTTCTGCCCCCAACCTGCCCAGAGAAGCCAGTCCATCCCTCGCCCTCCCGCACCTCTGCCAGCTCATTTACTGTGGCAGCCACGGGGCACGCCACGTAGCTCATGCGCCATGCCAGGCTGCCGCCTGCCTCCAAGCGCACGTGCGCGACGCCGCCCGCCATCCCCGTCTCAAGCGACCGATCCACCGCCAGCTGCTCTGCACGCTGTGCAGCCAAGGCCTGCTGCTCCAAAGGCTTGACGGCTACCGCTGGGTCTGCTGCTGCCGCCGCCGCTGCCGCTGCTGCATCTGCTGCTGACACGGCAGCAACTGCAGTGGTCACCTCCCCCGCTTCCTCATAATCATAATCTGAGTCGCCACCCGCATATGCTGCTGCCTCCATGCTGCCGCCAGCCCCAAATTCCAGCTGCATGTGGCCGCCAACATGCACCGCTGGGGCGATCGACCGTCGTGGGTTCATGATGGAGGCAGCCGCGGGGCCAGTGTTTTCGGGTGCCGTGGCGCCTGGCACACCGCGCGACGCCTTGACCCCCGCCTGCACGGCCACCGCCAGGAAGTCCAGCAGGCCGTCGGGTGTGGCCAGATCAGCCAGGTCTGTCAGGATTTGCTTGTAGTGCTGCCGCAGCAGCGGGAAGTTGAGGCGCTGCGCCTTGCCGCCCTGCTGCTGAAGGCGGTCAAGGTCGTATGCCATGCCAGCCTCCTCAGCTGTGTTGTAAAGCCCCAGGCTCAGCTCCTTGCCCAGACGCTTTGTGCGCGCCTGCCAGTTGTCGCCCTGGAACCGCACGCCCCTGCAGGTTGAGGCCGAGGGGGGTGAGAGGCACGAGGTGAAAGGCAGATGTAAGTTGGGTGGCCACGTGCACAACGGACGCTCGCTTGAGAGCTGCCAAGGCAAGGCAGAAGAGGCTGAGGCAGGCTGGCTGCAAAGACTGGAAAGCTGGCTCCCCCTCTGCCATCTCAGCTGCTCTTAGATGGTCGGCTTGACAACGCACCTGTACTGCAGCGCCCCGCCATCCTCATCTTCGCCCATGCTCATTTTCAGCCGCTTGCCCTCGCTGCTGGCACCGGGGTGGCCCCGCTTGCTGCCGCCTGGGTGGCCCCTGCCCCGCACCACCGTCACGGTCACCGTGGCATCGCCTGCCTGCTGCTGTCGCAGCATTGGTAGTGCTGCCTGCGCCCCCGGCTGCTGCGGCTGCGCCGTCTGCTGCTCCTGCTGCGGCGGTGGCCCGTGCTCACAACCTTCCTCCTGGCGCGGCTGCTGACGTGGCGGCTGGTGCGGCTGCATAGGCGGCGGAGATGAGCGCCGGAAGGCCGCCTGCTCCTTGGCCTGCAGCACAGCACAGACCAGGGAGGGGTCAGAAAGGACACGCAGGAAGGTTGCGCTGCCGTAGGCAGGCTAGGCAAGCCTTCCGCTGTGCCTGATGTGCCATATGGCCAAGCAGTGCCGGCACGGTGCAGGCGGCGCTTGCTTGCAGCTTGCAACTCTGGTGTGCGAGTCAGCTCAAAGTAGACGCCCATCCTGACCCCCTCGTCTGTAAACCAAGTCACGCTTAGCGCCCACCAGCTCACCAGCGCAATTTGGTGTCCCACAGCCTTGGCAGCCTCCAGCACCTCCACTGAGGGGTCCAGCATGCGCTTCTCGAACTCCGAGACGTCGCCAAACATGGCGCCTAGCAGCAGGTCGAAATTAGGGTCCTGATGTATGCAGGACGGGGCAAGGGGGGAAGTGATCAGCAAGGAGGGGAGAAATGGAAACAAACACGGTGCCCAGCAACAGGTCAGTTGTGTGGTCGTGTTCAAAGGAAAGAGGGGTAAGGGTTGGATAGACAGGAAGCGGAGCGATCAGCGAGCGGATAGGGTTTAGGCTGATGCAACAGCGGATGTTTTGAACATCGCGCCCACCCCCAGGTCAGTTGGGGTCCTTCACAGTGGGGGAAACGGGGGAAGGCAGCAAGGCGTCACAACTCAATCATGCTTTCATTCTTTTACAGCGACGCAGCAACACAACAGTGTGCCGCAGATGCAGAGGGGTCAGACAAGTAGTAAGGGAGGAATGAGCTGTCGCCAAAACCAGGGGCTCGGAAGCAGTCAAACAATTGCATTTCTCCCTGGGGGACAGGGGGGGCTGGGAAGAGGGGCCCAGGAGGTCATCCACCAGGAAAGCAGTGGCCCAGGAGTGATCCATTAGGGAGTAGAATTGAAGTGGGCCATCAAGGAGAGGGACAGGCAGAGGCCAGGCGGCTTTCTGATCAGGAGGGTACTACCCTTGAGAAAACTGATCGACTGAGCGTTGCTCAACCGGGCAGGCACCCCAACTTGTCTACGTCCACCACGGCCAGGTGGGGCAGCACGAATGTGCAGCTTATGGCAACCGCGGCACAGGCACAGACGTGGCAGGAGCATGAGACAGCTCACCGGCTTGCAGTCCCGCTTGCTGGAGAACTTGACGCGGCACTGCGGGCAGTTGTTCTCTCTGCACACAAAGCAGCGCGGGGGCAGCCGAGCAGACCAGCTTGTTGGCGGCCCAGGGCAGCTGCACCCACTGGGGGGCCTGGCCCAGGCAAGACGTTGCCAGGGGTTGGTGCACTGCATGCCAAGCCCTCTGGGTGATTCCCCATCGAGCAGGCCAAAGCCTAAAGGGCGCAGCATGCTCTGCTCCCCCATCACGATGCTCGACACCCTGCTCACATCTGCGTGCGCAGCCAGGCCTCAATGCAGTCCTTGCAAAAGCGGTGCATGCAGGCCGAGACCGCCCGCGTGTTCTTGATGATGCCTGCAAGCGACCGCCAGTGGGGGGCAGGGAGGGCAGCGGGTGAGGCGTTTCGCGCCGGACTGGCAGCGATGCAGGCAAGTTGGGCGATTGCCAGGCGATGCAAGTGGTTGACGCCAAGAGGCGGGCAGTGGCAACCATTATGATACCAAAAAGAACGGGTCAGGGTAATGGGGGCAGCAGAGGAAGTTGCCAAAATCAGCAGGAGTGGTGAGGTACGAGGGGTCACTCTCTCCCACTTCCGGGTGACCTTCAACGAGCTCCTCGTGTTTGAGCAGGAACAATGGTGGGGCCGAGAAATTGGCGGGGGATTTGAGTGAGTTGTGGAGTTTGCATGCGCAACGTGGGGTTGAAGGAGGTGGGCAGAGCACCCACACCAGGGTTTGTCAGGTTGGTGGGGTGGGCGTGCAAGTGGGCGCGGTGGGCCTGCCACTCCTACAGTTGGGCAGAACCGTGCTAAGAGGCTAGCAGACACAGAGCGGGTATGTTTAATTGCTAGGAGGCGAGAAGCTTGCAGGACGGTGCAGGCGGAAGCTTTGCAAAGATGCGAGCAGCCGCGGGGGCCGACGGGCAGGATGAGGCGGGCACACATGCGGGCTCACCCATGCATATGGAGCACTTGCAATGCTCCAAGATGCAGCCCAGGTCCAAAGCCACCATCAGCCTGCAGTAAGATGACGGACAGAGAGAGAATGCCCAGATGTCTCCAGACGGGTGCACTGCTGCCGCCAACAACTAGTGGGACCGGCGCGCTCAGCACCCACAAGCGCGCCGCCCAGCACCCAGCCCAAGTCGAGCCACCCACCGAGGGCGCGGGCCACTGAACGCGGCCTCTGCTGCTGCGGCATCCATGCCGCCTTCTGACGAATCGCTGTCGTTAGAGGGGCCACGTGCCGCATCACCGCCCAACTCGCTCATGTCGTGCAGGCACAAGCACACGAGGGGCAGCCGCCGCCGCCCGCCGCTTCCCGCCGACCGTCACCGCTGCAAGGTCACAACGGGAGCGGCGTTTCCGTTGGTCGCAGGGAGCATTATCAGAACAGGATGCCGCAGCCCAGAGAGGCAGGGTGCGCCGGGCGTTGCGGCTCAGCGGACTGACCCGCAGAGTGCGTGGGCAGCCCTTAGGCCCCCGCTGCCGAGTGACAGCGCACCTATCCCGCGGCGCTCTAAACAAAGGCCGGCAGGAGAGGCAGGAAGAGTCAAGCAAGAAGCAAGCAGTTGCAAGAAGCTGCTTCGCTGCGCCGCTGCAGGAGTGTTAGCAATGCCGCAGACTACGTGTATGGATGAAAGCAACATTGGGAGGGTATGCTGTGCTGGGCTCCGCGAAATGCCAGTCCAGCACTGGACTCCGCATCCAGGGAATCCGGCAAACTCGCTCGCTCGCCCCCGACCAGCAATTCAACAGCACGGGGTGCCGAGAGAAAAGAGCAGCCGTCAGCCGTCGGCAGCCTGCAAGCCCCCTTTCCTTTGGCCTCCGCAGGTGGGGGCCTTAATGCGGAGCCGTCCGGGCAAGAGGGTCTGTCAGCCCCTCCTTGACCAGCCGCCGCCGCCCAACCAGCAGCACCCGCCGCTACCCTGCGGCCAACCCGCCTTCACCATAGGCACGAGGCGTCCTGGGCAGGCGGCTGCAGGGCCCGACCGGATGGATTGGTATGCGCCAATGCGCGGCGCAGCTGTTCCCTTTTGCTCGCTGCACAACCCGCCCTGAAAGCATGCCATGATGTCAACAGCTCCACGGTCATACATCTGGAGATTTGAAGTGGTGCTCAGCCTGAGGTGCCGCCCCCCATAAGCAGACGCCATGTTTGCTGTTCCTCATCAGGTGGTGTGCACCACCCAGCACTCGCCCCCGCCGGCCGGCTGTCCCACGTGGCGTCCGCTACCCAGCCTGTGTGCCACCAGCAGGGGGGGCATGCGCCATGCACACTTAGTGCCCAAGGGCTCAAGAATTGCGGTGGGTGGGCTGCCTGTGCGGTGTGGGTGGGTGAGGTGTTGCGAGTGGGGCGCATGTGTGGGTGCACAGCCGTGGCCCCAACGCCTGCTTTCCTGTCCAGCCTCTTGCCCGCCTGACCTTTTCTTGGATGATTGCCTACTAGTAGTTCCAGGGGGCGGGAGGGATGGCGGGTGTGCGCGGAGGCATCCAGGTCGCCATGTCGTTTGCCGAATCGTGTTCTGAGGGGGGAGGCTGCACGGGTGCACTCCTAGGGAAAGCTGCTCATAGCAATGCTGACAAGGACTGCTGCTCTGTCCGGGCCAACCGCTCACGCCTGCTCCCATCGTTGAAAGAAAGAAAGAAAAACACTGTCCACCGCCAGCTGCAGCGCTACTCTGATTCCCCCCAATTGGTGCTGGCGTTGGCCATTCTTCATGGCCCTGTGCCAACTGCGTTACACGTATATTGTGAGAGCTAGTGTGGCCCTGGGATTGATGCGGATCAGGCTGTCGAACAGGGTCCTGCACTGTCCCGGTGCTGACTTGGCCGAGCAGCAGCTGCAGTCACTAAGTGCGAGCCACGCCGCAGCGCGTATAACCATGCTGCATTCGCCCAATTATCCTTGACCATCACGACGAACACGTTGCGCGGCAAAGAGCCGGCCTTGCAGCGCAACAGAGAGCGGGAAGTGAGATTAGCCCACGGCCGAGCGGCTGGTGCACATGGCACGGCTGTGGAATGGGACGGCAGCGCCAGAGGGCAGCATCATGCGGCAGGGACTCGATGCCAGCCTGCAGCTTGCTGCCGAGTGGGAGGGGGAACAGCTTGCCGCAGCTGAGCGGCCATGGGCAGCCCAGCTGCAGCTAGCCATGTAGGAGCGGGGGTCGACTTCGACCCCGCGCGAGCCGCTGCAGCCTGATGACGTGCGGAGCACCGCACTTGGGCACTACCAGGGGCCAGGAGTAGTAGTTGTGTGACAACTGGATTGGGTGGCTGACAGCGTCGTCAGGGGCAGGGGAGGCATAGCATGGGCAAGCATGCTATGCCTGGCTGGCTTGCGTAGGAGCACTCTCGTAGGAGCACTCAGTCATTGCCTGGGTTACAGCACTGCCTGCCCACCTGCCCGCCAAGCTGCCTGCCAGCCAACCTGCCTCCTCGCCTGCAGGCTTACCTGCCCACAACAATTTTGGCACGCTAAACGCATCCCCTCCCCTGTTCTTAATACCCGCCCCCCCCCCCAGGTTTGAGATTCAAAGCCGGACGGCCTTGCAGCACTAGCGGCTGTGCTACTGGCTGCTGCCGGAAGCTCCATGGCCCGGCAGGAGGCAGTGACAGCTGGCAACACGGTGGCAGAGGTGGCGGCGGCAGCTGCTGTACTACTTCATTCAGGTGAGCTGCCAGCCGCCAGGCAGGCAGGTCATGTCAGCCGGCACGAGGTGCTCCGATTGAGTAGCGGCAGTGTGCATTCCGTGCATCACTGCCACATGGTGTGCCGGGTAGGTAGGCTGGAGGGTGCGCCAGTGGAAAGTAGGAACATGCTGGAAAGCGTAGGAAAAAGTGGTTTTATGTCGTGCGCGTGGGGTAGCAGCCGGTGCTAGCTTTTCGTGGTTGGTCAGAGACTGTTGTGTTTCTGATGCGAGCTCCTTCACAAGCTTCAACAATATGCAGGAGTGTTAAGAGGCCTAGTGCCTGCCTGCCCATCTTCTTAGCTGTTGCTGGCTGCCCGCCTACCTGCACTGCCCGCCCGCCTTCTGCTCCCCTGCCTGCCGCGCCCCACCCCTGCACTGTCCTTCTCCCACCCTGTCAAACCTGTTGTGAGCTTCCTCACTTGACCCTGCTTGCTACCTGCACGCCAGCCTGCCCGTTCTGTCAGCCTGCCCGTTCTGTCAGCCCTGCCGTGAAAAGCTGTAACGACTAGACTGCCCACTGCCTGTCGCGCTGCTTGTTGCGCTGCACCAGCAGCTGACCTGCTTATGTGCACACACACTTGAACCCACACTTCCCTGCCCGCTTCTGCAGACTTGTGCCAGCCTATGTGCAAGCGCATGCGGAAGGTGCACAACAACGCCATCGGGGGCGCTAACCGCCGCACCGACAGCTAACGGGCTGAGCAGGCGGGCAGCAGTGCTCAAGGGCTGGGCCGCCTCAGTTGCGCCCCCTAGCATGCGCTGCCATTGGGGGTGCCGGCACTTTGGTCAACATCCTCTCCTATATTTGTAGCATGTCATGCACAGTATATGCATGCAGCATGTACCCTTGCTTCTTATGGGAACCGTGTGGCCGTGCTCCGCCCTTCTGTGTGGCCGTGCTCCGCCCCGCTGCTGCCCCCCGCTGCCCCGCCACTGCCCCGCCCCGAGGTCCAGGTGCCGGTCACAGCGCTGGAGGCTCGCGGCATGTGCATTGTAACAATAGGAGCTTTTCTACGAAAATTGCCAGTGAACCTAAGTGAACAGCTGCAGCAAGCTAGCGAACAGGCAGGCGCCAGCTGGCTAAGTAGGTAGGGAGTCCGACCATGAAGCAGGTCAGCTGGCTGGCACGCTGACCAGACTGGAGACGGTGGCAGTAGCGGGGCAGGGAGCCGCCCAGTTCAATAGAGGCGACATAGCCGCAATGTGGTATGCGGCATACCACTATGCAGGTCACTTGTGCAGTCCGGCGCCTGGGGGGGTGCAGCAGGGGTGAGTGGTCTGCAAACATTGCAGACCACAAATGGCTTTCAAATGTGACAAAAAAAATGGTATGGCTGGAAAATTATTGCAGACGACTCCCTGTGATCAGTGGTCTGCAGCTGCTTGTGGTCTGCAATAACTGCGCAGACCCGTACGCTACGTTTGATATTTTGCAACAGCCCTACAATCCCGGAAGTGAGGGGCAGGCAGGTGGGCTGTGCGAGCATCGGGGGGTGGCCAGAAGCGTGCAAGCACTCACTGCCATTGTGCATTCCATACGTGTACGTAGGCATCACAGAATAAGCCGTGGGATCGAAACATGACATTTCTGCAGTGGACTTGGTAGGTAGCGCGTTACTTGTGAGCCGATTGGAAGTGCCTTGGCCTTCCCTTGCCTCTACCGTTCCCGCACCACTCCACAATCCTCACACATCGGCTCACGAAGGTACATTAAATAAGTTATGGACGTGTGGGTGTAGTCTTGCGAGGTGACATGCAGCACGCGTTCAAGCAACACGGTGATGATGGGACGAGTACAACAGGGCAGGTGCAAGCTCCGCAACCAGCGCCGCAAGCTTAAGCAGCAGCGCCCTGCCTGTTGCCGTCCTTGAGAGACGAGGCAGCGGAGAAGCCAGGAGAAAGCCCAGGAGCTGTAGTTGCTGAAATAGAGACGGAGAAGAATTTGTGCACTATGCTTAAGATCAACTCATTCGGAGGGACGACGGGGGTTTTCGATGGTTGCCACGTGTGCCATGCCGTGCTGGATCTGCATCAGTGCTGGATGGTTGGGGGGCTTCGAACCCGCATGCACAGCTTGGTGCGGCCGACCACCAGACCGAAACAGGCAGTTTTCGAGCTCATTTGGCAAATTGGTGCCGGCCCCTTGCAATGGGAACCCAGTTGGTGCCCGCCACCTTGTTCCCGGAGCCCCCTTGCTCAAGTCAGTGCCAGTGTTACGTTACATGATTGCAGTGTGGAACAACAGTGCGATTATAGTGCACCATGCTTGACCTCTGTGGTCCCCAACATGCCCCGCCGGACGCTAACTGGCTCGAGCCCGAGCTCGGGAACCATGGCTGGGCGCCAGACCCTCTGCCTCTTTCTTCATCACCCTTGCTTGACCCTCCGTATCTCCAGGCCCTCTTCTTTGCTCAACCGGCACGCATGAAGGGTTCAGGCGGTGCACACGAGAGGGCGGTTTTGTTGCAAGTCTCCTACTGGTGCTGTAGGGCGGTATTTTGCCGCAACATGCTGATCAAGCTTGGCCACCATTGGTACAACCTTGCCGCCTCTTCGCCTGCGTTCTTGCCCTGACCGCTGGGGACACCCTTAAGGCCTTGAACGGTGCATGCACAGTGCATTTGTGCACAGTTAGTTACGTGAGGCACACCCATCCAACCTTGATAACAGATCCGATCCTTGCAAACAGACGGTTTACTTGTTTCACCGGCTGCAATACGGGTTGACGGATTCATACAGTATTGAAGCAGCGGTCTCCTGCATCTCCAAGCCCTGGCACAATGTAGCCGCGTGCATCCAGTTCAGCATCAATCATGGCTGTGTAGAGAGTCAGCCCCGGGAACTTCTCTCCGAGCAGCTTCAGTGCAGGCGGTGCGCACAGGATACTGCAGTGCTTGCAGGAATGGCAACGAAGGGTGGTGTCACCGCGGGGCAGAGAGAAGCGTGGGTGAGTGCATAACGCGAGCACGCCTGCTGCTTGCACCCCGGGCACGTGTGCGCCAGCAACCCCTGCATCTGTTGTGCCCTTCAAAAAGGCGGCAGCACACACAACCTGGTATGCCCCTGCCCCAAATCACATGGTGCGCTGCCCTTGCCTCTGCACTTGCAGCCACCACTTCTGCAGTGCAAACCTGCAGTGCAGACACCGGCTCGGCCGCACCTGATCACTCGGATGTTCTCTGGCGCTGCGCCGCGAGAAACAATGTCGCCAACCACCTGGGCAGGAGGGAAGGAATGCGGAGCACGGTTGAATCTCCTGCCACGCGGAAGAGTGGAAAGCGAAGAATGCTGTGTCCCCACAACAGCCTGACCATGTGCCTTCCTGAGCGAGAGTGCGTGTGAAACATAATGCTCAATCCATGCCACTGTGAGTAAGCCTTCTAGAAAGCCAAACAAGCCTATTGTTTCACTTGAAGCAGGCTCATGAGCATCGCTTACCTGCACCAGCGTGCCACCTGTCGCCAGCATGATGTCTGACACGAGGATGCGGTCCTCCTTGCTGAAGCTGGGTGGCAGCTTGTTCAGGTAGCAGCTGGCCTACACATACAGACACATCAGGGGCACCAAGCAGGGAAGGCTTGATCCAAGTGAATCCTGGCCCCGCCCCATGCGTTGAGCCAAACAGAGCTATATATAAAGCTGCACCGCTTTCGGCGGGTTCTGAGCGGGGGCACGGGGAGGCAGGAGGCGGGCGCAGGCAGTTGTCGGTGGTCACGCGGTAGGGCTGGCTCAGGCAACCGCTCCCGCTGTGCCAGCCTCACTGCCAAGTGACATCGACTGCAGCCATCCCCTACACCGGTGGTGAGAAAGCGCATCAGAACCTCCCTGCCCAACACTGGACTCCCAGCACCCGCCAGCATGCGGCGCACTGCACGAAGGCGCCCCCCAGCTGCGCCACGCCTGCTGCTTGCATCCATGCACCCACCCAAATGCATCAAATGCCCACATGAGGCGTGCGTTCCCTTCCCTGCTGGCCCCTGTACACCAAACACCCAGCTACATGCACTGTGCTCACCCTGCCCTTTTTGCACCACCCCTTTCGAGACAAGCGATGGGCAGCAGCAGTGCACAGGCGACAGATGCACTTCTTAAACCACCATGCATCACTTGGTCACCTCTAGCGTGTCGTCATTCCGTACAAACCCAACGTGGTACGTCTGCGTCACCGGCAGCAGCGTGGCAGCCTGCTCAAGCAGCACCAGCCCCGCCCGCAGGATGGGCACGACCTGCAGGCAGGACCAGGGGGAACACGGGGGTGCACCAGGCGCAGCGCGTGGCTGTGAGGGTGCGCGCATCGGGCAGGGCAGAATGGCGGCACCCTCATACCGTGCATTCAATCCAGCATAACGCCCTTGAATCAACGCCCGGCATGTCATGTCAGCGCAGCAGAGCCACCCCCCAAAACCAGGTTCCTCCACAGTGGGGAACCCACCTTGATGGGCTGCATGACGTCCACAAACGTGGCATCTGCGATGCCCAGCGGCGTCTGCACCTGCCCATCCACGGTGGGCAGCCACTCCCGCGCCGCCTCGTAAATGAGGATGCGACCCAGCTCTGCACGGCAGGCGCAGGTCGGGCCATGGGAGGGATGCAGGTGGCGATGAGACGGGGTGCCCATGGTGCGCATGCATTTGCGCTCGTGCAGAGGATGGCCAGCCTGCGCGCGGTCCTGTCGTGTTACCAGCACGGCTCGGGGCGCGAGAGCTAGCTGCAAGGGACAGGACTGGTGCTGGGACGCCGCCCCACAAATAGAGGCACGTGGCAGAGCCACCTGCCTGCAGCTGCGGAACGGAAGATGGCTGCAGGCGTGTCACTGTTGCGCATCACACCAAGCCAGTGCTTGACCAGCGGGTGTGGTGGCACGTAGATCTGCAGGCAAGTACAGCCGGAGGCGCCCTGAGAGCACTGGGGCAGGCGGGAGCGGTGGCAGGGTCGGCGGCAGCACGCATGCGCCGCTTGTGGCTCACCAGCATTTGCTGCTTTGGAAGCGCCATCGCCCGAACGCAAATCGAGCGCCTTGCTAGGCGGGCTGTAGCGGCCGGCCGCTGCAGCGCTTGTGCCGGGTGGGAGAGGGCCCGTGTAGCCATCATCATCAGGCCGACGCTCGTCGAAATGCTGCAGGCGTGGGTGAAAATGTCAGCCTCGAATGTGGTTGCGGGCGTGAAATGTTTGGTGGAAAAGAAAAAACACATTTCGCCCCGCGGGGCCCCGCCACTCGGCGCAGGGGCTCACAGAAGCGCTCTGCGTGCGATCTCGTCTGTTTCCCGTTAGTGTTTACCGCCTTGGCCCCCTTTCATCAGCCGAGACTTGAAGCGTCTCCAGGGAGCTGTTGGCGCAACGCCTCATGTGTTGAGGGGACTCCATGATGTCGGCTGGCAGCACCAGGTGAGGGAGGCGGGAGCCCCACGCTCGGCCGAGAATGGCCAAGGACGGCGGCCGCCTGCGGCGGCTACCCCACTTGCCTCGCTCCTCCCGCACCGGGTCTCTGCCTCTGATGCCACTTCACAAGCGTTGGTCGCAGGGACAGGCGGCAGCCGCTGTTTGGAGCTCCCGCGGCAGCCTCGCAGGTGCGCTGCTGCACTACTGGCACATACTGCTGCTCCCGGCTTGTGGGAGCTGCTGCCACGCTGGCCGACGCCAGGTTGCTGCACGGCATTGACCGCCCTCTGAGGCAGCCACCACCTTGCTGCTTATTCAGAAACCTCCTCTCCACCACAGGATCACTCACATTTGGACCTAGAGGCGCTAGAGGCTGAGAATGACCGTGGCATTGCGGCGCTGGGCGACCGGGTGGGCGCGCTGCGGGGCGTCACCGGGGGGATCCACGGAGAGGTGGAGTCACAGCACCGCCTGCTAGACAGTATGGTGAGCTGCTTGCCGCTGCGCACTTTGTTGAGCCTTTGCTCATGCATATGCACCTTGCTGCACGACTGGGGCAGCTGTTCTTCCTCTGCTGGGTGTCGCTGCACATGGTCTGTATGCATCTGGGCCGCCCGCGCACTGTTGTTGGCGCTGCAGGGCTTGCCTGCCCTCCACCTGGCCTCACCCGCCCCGACGTCTTGCTCCTGCCCACCGTCCCCGCAGGCCTTGAGCATGGGCGGCGTGCAGCTGAGCTTGCGGGCCACAGCTGACAAGATGACCAAGGTGCTGAACGAGCCCCAGAAGCGGCGTGTGATCTACATGGCCGCTGCCGCTGCTGCGCTGCTCTTCTTGCTGTACCTGTGGCTCAAGCGGTGACCACGCCAGGAGGCAGCGACACCACTTCCTAGACAGGTTTAGATTGTTTGAGGCAGTAACAACATCAAGAGTGGCAAGGATGACTGACAGATGAGTAAAGATGGACACGCAGCACTGGCTGGTCCTCGGGAAAGCAAGCATGGCACAGCTACGCTGGTGTCCGCTGGTATAGAACGGCCATACAGGCATGGCCTGCCATAGTGTGTGGATGAGGAGGCTGGCTGGCTGCTCTGAGCAGGAGGGGAGGACAGTGGCATGCCTCAGTACAGTGCATGGCTCCTGTGCCGGCTCCTGTGTCAGTTTGGGAGGTCAGCTAACCCTCATTTTGGGCTCTTGAGCGCGTACATCCGTACTGCAGGAAGCAGGGGAGCAGGGCATGATGAGTACGCCAACCTGCGCCAATCAGCGGTTTCATAAAGTAGTTTACCAACGGACAAAAGCGCATTGCAACAGTGCGCATTGCTTTGACAAGAACTGCCGCGGCGGGTGGAGCCTGACCTTTGAACAGGCCGCGTGGAAAGTCCTTTTGTAGCACCGTGTGGGTCATCTGCAGCCCTGCGCGTTCGAACAGCTGCACGTAATACTGATGCGACCTGCACATGTGTGGTAGGTGAGGGACAGGCTAGAAGTAAGCAACACAGCAGCAACAGCTACATGTTTAACATGCACAATGGGTGAGGAGGAGGGGGCATGCCAGGGCACAGGACATGTGGGACCTCGTGCGACCTTCGTCATCGTGAGATAAGCAGAGGTAGGGGATAAGCAGAGGCAGGCCAGCCAAAAAGCTAGAAATAAGCAGAGCAGGCCATTTCTTCGTCACCTGGGCTAACACATTGCTTGTGACTCACGACCAGGCACAGAGGTTCTTGTTGGCACACACAGCATGGTTTGTGCACGGCAAACGTTGCGTGTTCGAGCCTCCCCTTGCGGGCCACCCAGCTCCGGACACCAGCGCTGCCCGCCTTGCCTGGTGACTGATGCGTCAGAAGTGTCCACAATGAAGCCCTTCTCACACACGTTCTCTTTGACAAAAAGGACGCCCCCGGGCTTCAGGGCCGCTGCAGAGCGCTGCAAGAACGCGACCAAATCGTCTGCAGAGGGCAAAGGAGGGGGGCCCGCGGGCAAGCATGGATGACCATACCACGTGCTCGCCACGCGGCAGCAGGGGCAGCAGCGCACAGCCGTCTCAAAATGGCAGGCTTACAAGGACCACCCTTTTCCTGCCAGCAATGGAAGACGTCAGGCCTGAGACTCCCCTAACTTTTGTTGGGTGGAATAAAAGACCGTTTTCAAATTAGGGCAGACAAAACTGTGTCGTTTGAAGCATGCCATCACCCCCACAAGGCACGTGCCGGAGCGGCTCAGCAACGGCGACTCTCGGTGCTCAACTTCATGTCTCTTAAAATGCTGTCGTGCAGGAGGGCCTGCCCTGCCTGCCAACTAGTTGGGGTGTGCGCTGGCCAGGAAAGAGCGTGATTCACTCATGCTTGCACGCTTGCAAGTATGCTGCATTCATAAGCGCACATCACAAAAAGTTGTTTCCGACGACATCCATGTTGAGCGCCTAAGACGCACTTGTCAACGCAAAACAGTGAACTACGGTGGTTTGTCACGGGAAAACTCATCTGCTTCTTGAATTCTACCCGAACCAGATTTCTGGGGCACCCGCCGTTTGTACGCATCAAGGCTTGAACTAATTATGCAAGAGGCTCTATGATGCTTGAAAGGGTGAGAGAAGGAGAAGTTTCAGCAGCTGTACTTCCATTCAATCATTACGAGTTATAACTACAGGAGGTTTTAAAAAGAGGTGTGTACCGAAGTTTTCTGAAGGACAAAATGACTGCATCAGCTGACGCATTTCCTCACGAGGACAGCGTCATTTCAAGCGGAAGAGAGCTCGGATCTTGATGCAGAACTGTAAAAATTTCATCTCCCAATTGCCGCTCACGACTTTCAGAAAGCAAGGGCTAAGAGCGTGGGCTTGTTCTTTGAGTTCCCACTTGATAAAGTGAACAACGAATCATCGAACGTCTTCCACATATGCAAGTGTAGAACAGTCCTGCCTTGCTGCCGCAGGGGTGGGCAGGGCTGCTCACTCACCGTCTGTGAGGTACAGCGCCGCCCACTGCAGCCAAATCACGTCGTATCGCCCTGCCTCCGGCTGGTGCGCCTCAATGCCCGCCTGGTAAAAGTTGACGGCACGGTGCCCATGAGGCACGTTAGCTGCGCTCCCCAGCCGCCGCCGCGCCTCGTCCAGGAGGTGCGCTGCACAAGGCGGGCAGCAGGTCTTGCAGAGCTCGGGTTGAGGCGCAGACAGCGGCTCGCTGCTGCTGAGATGTGCATGCAGGGCGTGGCAATGCAGAGCAGCGCATGCACCCTTCCAGGGCACGGCCCGCTAGGCTGAGCCGCATGAACTGAAAGGCGGCGAGCCCCTGTGAGCCAGGTGGAGGATTTGTTTTTGTGAAAGTAAAGGCTGGTATTTCCTCCTCCTCGCCCACTGAGGTGACTTACTGCCCCTTTGCCCTTTGACCTTATGGCAACCTCATAACCCCCCTTGCTAGTGGGGTGCACCCACCCGAGGGCTCCACCAAGTCGACCTGCGGTACAGGAACAAGCGTGCCCAAGGCACCACGCATCAAATCAGCTGACACAACCACAACAGCAACACATGCCTATGTACAGGCCTGGGCAAGACGCACCACCTCAAAACGCTGTCAAACTTGAGCAGCACAGGCCACATTGGTAGTATGCAGAGGGCAATTGGCAAAGCACAAGCAGCGGTATGGAGTGCAGTGGGAGGCTGGTTACTTGCATTCGTTGTTCCTGCTGCGCAACGTTTCTACTGCACAGCAGTGGATGCGGAAGCACTTGACCGCCCACCTCATGGAAGTGGTGCAGCAGCAGCTGCTCGGTCACCCGCCCCACACCCGCACCGCAGTCCAGCGCCACTACCTGCCGCTGGCCCGCTTCTGCCTCAGCAAGCGCGGCGCCAAATGCCTGCACAAGCAGATGAGGCAGACAGTGCGATGAAGCACACAGGAAGGGCGTCGTACGTGTCGGGCCATGGCGTGGCGGCACTGCCGCATCACAGTACGCACCGGACTGCAGCGCCCATCCTTTGTGCAACCAGTCGGTGCATCTAGGTTGGGCTCGCGGGGGCGGCAGCCAGGCAGCATCGCGCACCGCGTTTGTTCACGACACAATTGATATTACAGAGCAGGGCTCCTTGGCATTCACCTTGCGCAGGAAGGCTCTGGAGTCGCGCACATCCGGGGTGGTCAGGTGGCCGTACCCCCCAAGCACACCGTTGTCGCTAGCCTCCTGCTGGTCCCAATAATCCACTGCCTGGAGGTGGTAGCAGGTTCCAGGAAGCCTTCAACTGTGAGGTGTCAACCATGGCATCTGGTGCCTGCCAAGCAGACGCGTGCCATCTATGAATGCAGACCACCACGTGGGCAATGGTCAGCCAGTGCCATGTGAGACTGGGCTGACTCACCTCGATGGCCGCCCCCCGTCAGTACATGTACATATCGTGCAGGGGACGGCTCTGCCCACAGCGCACGCTGCCCCCTGTCAACCCAGCCCACTCACCTTGATATACCACTGCGCCTCTTCTGCACCCTCCCATAGCTCCTGGGGCGTGCTGTACACCTGGACAGTGGTAAAAGCAAAACAATCCACTCAGCTGCCGCACACCGCTGACGGCGGTCGGCGGCAGACCCCAGCCTGCTCCAGTAATAACAATTCTCAAGCTCCGCTTGCGGCGCTCTCAGCACATACAGCAGAAACCTTCCTACAATATAAGCAGCGCCTGCAACGGCAGCAACAGCTTCCGCTCTGCCAGCGACATACCTTGCCTTCGTCGTCCACCCCAGCCGTGTCCATACCGCACTAGAAGGGGTATACAGCCCTGAAAAGTCGGTTTGAGACTTTGCGCCGCTGATGGTGGCCGCTGTAGTACGTACAGAGATGAGCCCCCGCGGGCTGACACCAGCCAGGAAGCCTCGCTCGCAGGATATGAGATGGCAACGAACAGCTGCGACAGCGACAGGGGCAGCGACAACGGCAGGGACAGCGACAGCGGCAGCGACAGCGGCGACAGCTTGCGCACCGTGCTCCGGGTGCGCAGCTCGACCAGCACTACAATACTCACCTTGTACGTGCTTCCAAGTTGAAGGGAATGGTTGCAAGTGGGGCATGCAGGTATATTGCCCAGGGCAAAGGTAAAGGGGTGGGCCTTGCACAAGCACAGTATAAAAGAGGCCAGCATCACCTGCCGAGTATCAGGCAGCCTGGTATGAGGTTCTTCACAACCAAATGTGACCACTTGTATTAAAGAGCTGCCCCACAGACTCTGCATTGATCTCTTTAAAAGCTTATGCACGAAATGATAAGAGGGCTTTTTAGGTCAAAGCTTGTGCGCACTAGCTTTTGTCCCGGCTGAACATCCAGAGTGCCGTGTTCTCACGGAAATTTGCGCAGAATTTGCCGGAAGTTTGGGGATGAAGTGCAGGATGTTTGGGGATGGTTTCCGAGTTTGCGGCAAAATGTTGCCCACATTGCTCATCCCCAACGGGCCATCCACGCTGCAAACAGCAGTATATACGAGCCGCCTGAGCTCATGAACTGCAGCAAGCCCAGAAGCCCAAATGGTGTGATGCAGGACTTGAGCGGAAAGTTATTAGTTCAGTGTAAGGCGGCTACGCCTAGATCTTTCTATTTGGGAGGAATTCCCCCTCACTTTTTTGCGAAAAAGTGAGGGGCTCAGTAAAAAAAGGAAGTAAAACGCAGGAGCAACTTGCGAGGCCTGCCAGCGTGGCAGCCGGCTCTCCAGTCCCCTCTGTAACCCCTTCACACACCTTCTTAGCTTCCACCCACCCACTATAACAGTTTCAGGTCTGAAAACCACTTGATTTCGCACATGCAACCACCACGGTGCTGCCGATGTGTGCCAGATGTCAGCCAGGGAAGTGCATCAGGCACCTAGGGCTCATTTCTGACCAGGGCTTCCGCTGCTACGATTTGAGCATCTTACTTAAGAACGTATGCACGCTAGCACTGGCAGAGCGCCGATGCAGTCTCTTGGGCAGCAGGAGCGCTGCTGGCAGCGGGGCGTGGCACAGCGGGGCGCTGCCGACAGTGGGGCGTGGCACAGCGGGGCGCTGCCGACAGTGGGGCATGTCATCAGGCGCCCCAACTTCCCAGCTCCATTCTCTCTTCCTTTCGATGACGTTTGATAAAGAACAAAGAGACCAAATCGCACAAGCACTGGCGGGGCGCTGATGCTGCCTCTGTGTCGGCATAAGCAGCGGGGCGGTGCCAGCAGCGGGGCAGCGGGGCGGTGCCTGCAGCGGCCGAG